>CAIGRT010205891.1:589-10946 GCA_903798405.1 Fraxinus platypoda | reverse complement strand
AAAACATTTCTTGGCTTCATATAATGTAATATCAATTGTCCATGTAACATTTTCGGACATGAAGTTCCAAAATAATTCAGATTTTTTGGTCATTACAACTATAGAGACCTAATATTATATAAGTCATGACTCAATTATAAATCCACCCAACCCGACCCGTCTACTTTAATCTTTGTTGACAAGTTGTCACAACCCGACCAACCCAACCCGACCGATACTTGATTGGGTTGAGTTTCAACCTTTACACGGGTTGAGTTGGATAAAATTATGATCAAATCGATTATGTTGTGTTGTGTTTGGGTTGCGGCAAAAATCAACCCAACCCAACTCATTCCCACCTCTAGATACATTGAACTATTAAAAAAACATTTCTCCTCATTTTGATTATAATTTTTTTTAACCACTTTTCTTTTGCACTCATTTTTAACAATACATTAAAAAAATAAAAATAAATCATTTTTTATATTTTCCCATAATTTTTCTATACTTTTTAACCACACATGCACATAAAAAAAAAAAATCGCTTCTCAATTTTCTTATTTTTTTTAATCAAGCAAGGGCTAAATGCTAGTATGTTATTATATCTAGTTTATTGCCTACACACACACATGACATTATAGTTTTTAACTAAATTTGACCAAATTGTCACATCAACAAATTAGTTGATGAGAAAATTATAGCTCGAGGTTAACTAGATTGCACGTTCAATTATGAGCTAATGCAAGGGTCACCCAACACATCTTGAACATTTAGCAAAGTTTGGGGAAGAACAGAGATGATATACGATTCAACAATAAGAGTTTGTTCGACCGTTAAAACATGATCGAATGCTCTATTGAATACAAGTGCACTCTCATATATTTGTGTGTGTTCCTAGAGCTACAAACAAAAAGGTCCAGAAATAGCAGATGGCCGAACATAACCAAAAAGATGTAAGCAAATCTCCTCGATCTAGCATGAACGAAATATAGTTATGATAATGCAAGTGTTAAGAGTACAGCATCTCTTTATTCTTTAATATAAAAATTCGAAATTACTTTAAACAAAATTACTCCGATTAAACTTGTGTAATTTTTACCATAACATTCCAACTTCTTTATGTTATTTAAATATGAACATAATTGAATTGAACCGCTCCAATTAAAAATTACTAGTAGCAAGTCGTTATCATGATTGATCGTGACTCGCCTATTAGAATTTAGCTATTAACTTAATCAATGAGTCAAGTTGAAACCTAAACCTAAACCTACCCTAATTATTTGGTTAACCTTTCCAGGTCCACGGGGTCATCTTTGTTCAAGGAAATAGATGTCCTCAAATCTAGGACTCTGCCACGAGAAAAAAACTTCTCCCATCTTATCATTAATCGATCTAGGATTCAAGATCACGTCCAGGATTCGAGTCAAATCGACCTTCCCTTTCATCTCAGTGTGAGGCAAAGAATTGTTTCAATTTTTCCTTGTTCAATATCTCGACTCTTGAGGAAATTGGACTAGATGTTCCTTCGACTCGTGGTGGATTCTTAGAGGAGGGTAGAGTCTCATCTTGTAGTAGGAAAGTGTACTTTGTTGGGACTTGTTTACATAAAAATAAGTGATCTATAAATGTGTAAAACTTATGAATTTCATGAAATATGTAGATAAAAAATGATTTGATGAAATTTAAAGTATAAAAGATAAGAATATAATGTCTCACTCACCAACCCAACCACAAAACTCCAAATCTACTTATTCTCACTGCTTCTGATTGATTTCAGCTTTTATCAAAAGCCAAAAGGCTAAACCCAGTAGTACAGAAAGAAAAAAACAGAGAGAGCAGATAATTCAATGGCGAGACACGAGGAACTACCGGTGCCCATTTTCACTTCCCTTGAACCCGTTTACGGAACCGGATCC
Organism: Fraxinus platypoda; assembly: GCA_903798405.1. NCBI lineage: Eukaryota > Viridiplantae > Streptophyta > Magnoliopsida > Lamiales > Oleaceae > Fraxinus > Fraxinus platypoda. Next base: position 9,051 of record CAIGRT010205891.1, on the reverse strand, counting down.
CAGCTGGAAGAAGCGGAACTCCGATTCAATCAGTTGAAATCCAAGTTCATCGAATTCTTCGGCCATTCCCCTGATATCTACGCCCGATCACCAGGTTTGCTTTTTTGTTTACATTCATGCAAATCATGCATAATATTATCTACTGGCTTAATTCGATTCGTGACAAGCTTTTGGAATTGCGTAGTCTCGTTGTTTACGAAGACATGGTGAAATATTGCTTCAATAAAGTTTGTTTGGTACTGATAAAATTACTTATTTGGGTTGGCTGAATGGATTCCTTTCTCGTGTTGATTTTTCAAGTTAATTCTTAATACGAATTGGGGAAACGGGACAGTTAATATGAGGCGGCATATGATTTTCTTCTATTTTGGATTTGGATTTGTTGCTTGTAAATAAAAATTGATTTTTTGAGTGGTTATTGTTCAGGAAGGGTGAATTTGATAGGGGAGCACATAGACTATGAAGGTTATTCTGTGTTGCCTATGGCGATCAGGCAAGATTCCATTGTGGCGATACGGAAACATGATGTGAATGAGGAAAAGGTTATTCGCATCGCAAATGTGAATAGTGATAAGTATTCGGTGTGTACCTACCCTGCCAATCCGGACCAGGTATAATAATATTACTCTATGTCTGCGCACATATTCAAGAATTTGTTTGGCAAAAAAATGTTTTTCTGCGTTTTATTGCTGCTTTTCGTTTAAAGATTTGATTTTTTTCTAAATGGAATTTTCACTATTTTGTAATTACGAATTATCTTGTTTGCTTCTATTTGATTTTACTGTGTATTATGATTTTGGTCATTTTAGAATATATTTTAGATTTTTGAGTCATAAGGATTTTGTACAAATAATTTCGAAGCAACGGTGATTCACCAACGTGAATCTGTTTGGAAGCAGTGATGAATAAATATCTATAAAATGGGAAAAGATTTAATGGGTGCAATCCAGCAATGTCCTTTGTGTAACTACCTGAAATTTATATTTATTTAGTTATTAGAAGCCGTGAGTATATTACATTAAGATATGTAGTTTGCGCAACTGAATAGACGTTCTCAATCTTTTCTAATCTATTATGGCATGTCAAAATGTGATTTGATTTTATCTTGCAGGAAATTGATTTGAAGAATCACAGATGGGGCCACTATTTCATTTGTGGGTAAGAAATTAATCTGCCATAGTTACTGAACAGAACTTATACAGGAGTAATATTCTTTCATATATCTTAATTGGTCTCAACTCGCGGGCAAACTGATGCCTGTTGTCCATTTCTTGGCATTAAGGAAACATCGTAAAATGTCTTACACTGTTTTACAATTGTCATTGCCAAATTCAGTAATTTCCATTTTGCAGGTATAAAGGCTTCTATGAGTACGCCAAATCAAAAGTGATAGATGTCGGTGAACCCGTAGGACTTGATATCGTAGTTGATGGCATAGTTCCAACGGGTATTTGACTCATCCAATTAATTTTTTATTTTTTTTTGAAGCCTAGTAGTTAGCTTGGCCCCACATTCTTGAATTAAGGGGAGGATTTTAATTGATCTGGTTGTTTCATTTTTGGGTCATATATTTGTATCATGTAGGATCTGGACTATCAAGCTCTGCAGCACTTGTTTGCTCTTCTACAATTGCGATAATGGCTGCATTTGACGTGAACTTCCCCAAGGTATCATGACCCTTTGCTCACATAAATGAGATCTAAGGCACTAATATACATAATATATTACATACTTGTTCTCTGTTTTTCACTTCTATCGCAAAGGAGCACTTGATTGAAAGTGGTTAATGAGAATTTCTTGTGTCCATTTCTGATTATGTTTTCTTAATATTGCAGAAGGAACTTGCTCAACTTACTTGCGAATGTGAAAGACACATTGGCACCCAATCCGGGGGAATGGACCAGGTGCTTCAAATTCTTCCCCAAAATGTGTTCTGAACTTTCTATAAACATTTTAAAAGAATTGTTAGATTGAAATGGTTGCTATACTCGTAAGTCTATCTTCACTTATAGCTTTCTCATGCGCATTATATAAAGAAGTTTCCTTTAATTCGTTGGTGATATATTTTCTATTACAGTGAAGTTCTTTCTTTCTAGGATCTCTAATGTCAAGTGCCCACAACTTTGAAGTAATTTAATCTCTTCATTTGACAGGCGATTTCTGTGATGGCTCAATCTGGCTTTGCAGAGCTCATCGATTTTAACCCCATTCGTGCAACTGACGTCCAACTCCCTGCTGGTGGAACCTTTGTGATAGCTCATTCATTGGCTGAATCTCAGAAAGCCGTTACTGCCGCAACTAATTACAATAACAGAGTTGTTGAATGCCGCTTAGCTGCTGTAAGTGATCTGATCTCTCCTGATTCTTGACATGGCTTGTACATGCTGGATGAATTATTTCTATGTCGAAGGTGACAGTGTTGCACATTATACTAATTTTTTATTATAAAGTTGTTTTGAATTCTTTTTTATTTTTTGTCCCCTGATTGTTGGACTATATCAGATCGTATTAGCAACAAAGCTTGGTAAGAAGCCTCAAGAGGCAATAAACACAATCAAGACACTTTCAGATGTTGAAGGACTGTGTGTATCGTTTGCAGCGTCTCGTGGGTCTTCTGATCCACTCCTCGCTATCAAGGTATGTATTTATTTAGAACTTAAATTTTATTGAAGATTGTGGAGCATTTCTAAAAGCCAAGTGCACGTGCATACTATTGTTATATCTCCGCATTGTTGACACCATGGTGTGGTTCTTTTAATTGTGAGCATCTATATGCGTTATTTAATCGTTTTTAGATGTTCTTACATGTCTGCTACAAGTGTCATGTTGTAATCATTTCTCGCATTGCTGCAGGAATTTTTGAACGAGGAACCATATAGTGCTGAAGATATTGAGAAAATCACTGAAGAAAAGCTTGAAGCTATTTTTGCCAATTCTCCTTCTTCCTTGGACGTGCTGAGGGCAGCTAAGTATTTTAAGTTGCACCAGGTGATTTTCCATTCAATTTAGAGTTAAGAACATTTGGTGTTTGAATGGCATTTGGATAACTTGTCATACTACTTAATTTCTGGTTTATATTAGTTATGCTGGAAATTATATTGTTGCAGTAATGATAGGTCTTATTTTTTAAAATCAATGTGAATTTGGTGGCCTTTCCTTAAAATCAGGGTTTTATTGTGCTTTTACATGTATTCATGTATTTTATTTTTTGTTCTTTTACCTATGCATGGTCTTGCTTTTTTTCTATCTTTCTATTTTCTTAGTGTTCATTTTTCTACCTCTGCCAATTATTAATATAACCCACAAAAAACGAGAAATTTGTAAATTAGTTAGTGCAATCAAAAACTTGGGAAAATGTTGGAAATTTAAATGTTGCTCCCTGTGGCCAATTCGATACATATTACTTATGTTTATCTAGCTCAAATGATCTAATTATTTTCTTCAACTTTTGAGGACTATAATTTTACTTCAAATCAATTTTCAGAGAGCTGCTCATGTGTACTCTGAAGCCAAGCGCGTACATGCTTTCAAAGATACTGTATCATCAAATTCAAGGTGAGTTGGCATTTGATCAATTGGATATTTTAATGTTTGTCATTAATGGGTATATTTGTGTATTTCGGGTAAATCTTTCATTTTAAGTAGACTTTTAACTTAATAAATATATGACGGCCATTTTAAGTAGTCTCTAACATATTAGCCCCTGTTTCATGTAGCTTAAAACTTTGATAAAAATCTACGTCAAAGTCAACAATTAATCTTAACTATATATATTTCACGGGACCCACAATTTCTATCTATCAACTTCAACAACATATTTCATCAACTTTTATCAAAATCTACTAAATATAGTTACATCAAACAGGGGCTAAATATGCATCTTCACATTTTAATACCGCCCCTGCGCCCCAATGGTTGGAAGATGAATGATGATCTTAATATCCAATTTTTTCTAGTCCTTAGCTTCCAATTTGCAGCTCGCTTTCCCCAAAATTCTAATAGCCTCTAAGATTCAATTTTCATTCTCAAGTAATATTGATAATATAGAAAAGCCTGGTGCTAGTTTTTTACTCTATAATACTTTAAACTCTTACATTCCAAGAAATTGTTATTGCAGCGAAGAAGACATGCTGAAGAAGCTTGGCAACCTTATGAATGACAGCCACTATAGCTGCAGTGTACTATACGAGTGCAGGTATATAACCAATCTTCTCTCTGTTATGCATTGGGAATGTATGTACTTAGGAAGATTCTTCTGATTTTCCAAACACGGTTGATTCTGCTTCAACTTTTAAAAAATTAGTCATTTGTACTTTTAATTGCAGAGGTAAATGGTAAACAGAGGCTTATCTTGAGCCTCCATTCATCGCTAAGGATAAAAGGAATTTTTCTTCCCATATTGAATACAACATTAAATTCAGTCTTGTTAGCAAAAAATTGGTGCTAGCTACGTGAATCCTTTTTCTACCAATCTGTTCTCATATAGAATACTTTAACTAATTATCCATGCTCTGACTATTTTTGGCTAGCTTAAAAAAATTACTTGTCTAGTAAATAAGTTTAAAATAAAATAATATTTTTTATTGGTCAAAGTTAGAAATTGGAAATTTATTTAATTTTTATACTAAAGGTAGAAGTTACTTTCAGAATAACTACTGTTTTTACCAAGAAAAAAGTACCTTATCTAAATAAGGTTGGAAACAAAAGGTTTCTTTTACTTATATTTAAGTTTTGACAACCATGCTATTTGTAATGTTCTTATTGCATATTTGCTCATGCCGTCTCGTAATCAGCTGCCCGGAGTTGGAAGAACTTGTAAAGATTTGCCGAGATAATGGTGCTTTCGGGGCAAGGCTTACTGGAGCTGGATGGGGTGGTTGTGCCGTTGCCTTGGTGAAGGAGAATGCCGTTCCACAATTTATCCTGAACTTGAAGGTTAGTTTCATCTTTTCCATGAGGTAAAAAATCACCACGATTTTATGTGAAAGTCATTGGATATCGATGTTTTTCCTTTTATTTATTTCAGGAGCAATTTTTTCAATCAAGAATTGACAAGGGGCTGATCAGTAAGACAGATCTTGGCCGATATATTTTTGCATCAAAGCCATCGAGTGGTGCTGCCATTGTCAAGTTTTAACTACTGTACGCACATTAAGCCGCTTATGTTTGGGAAAAAAAGCATATGTTCTTGTTTTTCTTACACGGGGTAATTACTGGCATGTCAAGTCGAAAAATACAGATTAACTTCGTGTTCTTGGAAACTTGCTCGTATAATAATTTGCTAATTTTCTGAACCTAACTCGAAAAGTGAGTTTTGTTGTGAATATGATGCAACATATATTAGTTCATAAGTTGATGTGTATGGAAATTGCTGGTATAATTCTCTGGGCATGACTGGTTCAAATATTTTGAAAACGGTTCATATAGTTACAAACTGTCACATGTATGCCACATATGACGATTACTGGTAGTCTTCACTATGAATAACATTTTTTTTTTTTACTAATTTTGTTTTTCGTTGACATCTGATCGTAAATAGATGAATGTTAGCCTTATGCAGTCTTCTTCCATAATGAACAATTTTTTAAAGGGTAATTATGTTACCATTACGAATTTTATTAAGTGTAGCACAATTTTTAATATTTTTTTTATTTATATAAATAGCCTCAAGTAAAATTACATAATTAGAGTTTAATACACTTTAAAAAAAAAAAAATTATCGTTCCACCACAAACGTAAATATAATTTTTTTCATAATGTTATAAAAGCACCTTTTGAAAATACACAGTGATTCCAAAACTGCAAATCTAAATGCATGAAAGCAATACGTAATAAACTTTCTGCGACATGGGGCAAGCTATTAATGAAAGCCAATCTGGTGGTCTTGAAGAACAATTATTGTATTTATACAATCATATTTGATAATAATGATTGACAATGATTGCGTTGTCAAAATTCAGGCAATTGATTTAAAAAATAATTTTTGAAATGGAAGAATGCGATGTCGTCAAGTGTGAATTATCAAACTAAATTGTACATGTAGCATGATTAATCAATTTTAGAGATTGCACAAACTATAAGTTATAAATGGGGGCAGCAGCACCGACAACTTCACTTCCCAGCAAAGGAGAACATAAAGTGAAAAAAAAAAATTCTTGAAAAGAGGCAACAACTTTGACAAATTATATTCCGAGTAACTCTGGTGCTAATTCTTCAAAAGAGGATCATCGTATGAAATAATGAAGCATAACTATCAGGCATCTCGTCAACTGGTCCTAACAAGATCGAATTACCCTTAAACCTTCTTTGATTGAAGCTCAACCTTCCCCTTTCACCATTATTACGTCGGTCTCGAATTATTACGTCAAANTCAAAAGAGGATCATCGTATGAAATAATGAAGCATAACTATCAGGCATCTCGTCAACTGGTCCTAACAAGATCGAATTACCCTTAAACCTTCTTTGATTGAAGCTCAACCTTCCCCTTTCACCATTATTACGTCGGTCTCGAATTATTACGTCAAAGAGGAAGATGACGTTCTACCAAGTATGAGTCTTTTAAAAAATCCAGAAAGGGGGGAATAATGAAAAAAATGAGGGGAATATTGGGATGGTGAGAACACCACAATATTGTATTTTTACTATGTGGCTCATTATCATCCATTTCTACTATGTACAATTATAGGTGTTAATGTGCTGAGTCGAGGCGAGCTGACTCGACTCCATTCAGTCCATCCCACAAGTTGGTTCGTGCCCACTTTGCAATGAGCCGCTTTGCTACACTTGACATCCTTATATATAATCTTCATTTCATATGCTAAATTTTGCTACGTTTCAATTTTATCTTAGCCTAACATTTCACTTTGTGCCGATTTTTTTTTTCATGCCTTCATCTCCTTCCTTATGTACCTATACGTTGCTTAATTAGTTCACTGTATTAATTTATTTCAAGATTATTGTTGAGAGAGTAATATATCTCTAATAAAGAGCAGGGTCCACCTTCTTTTTTTTTTTTTTTTTTTTTTTTTCAAAAAATGCATTTTATAATAGTGTTATGATGGAGAATACGTGGTTGAAAAATAAGAGAAAATTTTGAGTTTGCGTGTAATATTATTTTATTGAAAAATGTATAGTTGAAATACGATCAAATAACTATTCAATAATACATTTTGATGGAAAAAATGGGACCGGGCTTACCTTGAAATCCTAAGAAATAGTATTTAATTATCTTGGATATGAATTGAACCAAAGTAATTTCATTGGAATGAGTATTTTAAAATAAAATAATGAAAAAAGAAGCAATAATTGGAACAATATCCAAGGGTCCGAATTCAATGCATTAACATGTATAGGAGATATGGGTCGTGGCCCAAACCAGTTCCCCACCAACAAAGCATGAAATTATCCCTCTTTATTACACATTTTATTCAAAGTCCCAGACACTTATTTTGTTTGTACAAATGTAGCAACATTGCCACATGCTTTAGGTACCATCGTATCCGTAGAACCCACTGTAGGTCAGGCTGAATTGATAGGGATATGATCACTAGGTCTGAAAAGGATCGATAGGTCCGAATCAGAACTCGAACAATCATTTTCAGTTCAATTTTAATTCTACTAATAACGTTTTTTTAAAAAAAAAATTAGCATGAATAGAAGGAATAAGATATATCACTAAATAACATTCAATAATTAGCATAGTGGCATCCAATATTTAGCAAAAAACATTGTGTCGAATAACATTCAAGTTCTAACGCAACATAAACATTAAATTACATGCTCAAAGAAGAAACCAAAAACTAGAAATCAGCAATTACGGAGTACTAATTATTCGAATGTTTAAAATAACACGAATTCATTCATCTGAAAACAACATAACAATTAACATTGCCGACCTTTTTTCCATCCATTGTTTCCCTTACACCCCACTGGGTCATTAGGCCAGGGCGAATAAATCAATAAATTGTGAAAATAGAAAATTTATAAAAATTACAATTATGATTTGAGAGTCGGGTACTTACGATTTCAATTAGAAAAACTCATAACCATTCGTGACCCGTTCGATTCTTGATTCCGATTCTTAATGAATTTGTTTTTTAATAGGATCAAAACGTCTGATTTTCTTTAAAAAGCCCAACCTTGAAGACAAGCCTTGGTCCATCGGGATTTTTTTTTTTTTTTGATGAAAAATGAATTCGATGTGAAAGAAAATGTTCATGCTGATGAAAATTCAAATAAGATTGAGGTGATTCAACACTTTTAGGCCTTGTTTGATGTGTAAAAATTTTCATGGAAGTTGGAAAATAATTTCCATTTTTCACATTTTTGGCTGTTTGATAGCCAATTTTTTCTAGACAATTGATTTTCCAATTTCACCTCACGTGACACAATTTTCCACATTTTCCTTGAATTTGCTTTCCCATGGTTTTTGGTTTTCCAGCTTTTTTTTTTTTTTTTTTTT
>CAIGRT010205884.1:0-14956 GCA_903798405.1 Fraxinus platypoda | reverse complement strand
CAAATCCAGCAGAAGTTTCAGCAATTGAACAAATTAGAATGCATCTTCTTGGAGAGTTTTCTCCAAGCGAGCTTTCGTTTGCTGCTGGGATGGATAATCATAATTGCAGCAGAACTAGTAGCATAAGTTCATCAGTTCAATCTGACAATTCAATTTCGATTTCTGATTATTTCATGAACTGTGAGCAGAATCAATTTGATTTTAGCGAGTTTTCAAGCCCGGAATTCGTATATTTGGGGCAAAATCAACTAAACACTCCAATTATAGACCTCACATTACCCAAGGCGAAAAATTTGACTGAGAGAAAGCCTTCACTGCAGATTGAATTGCCGGCGGTGAAGAAATTAGTCTGGATCGACTTCTCAGAGTCGTCTCAGTCGAACTCGACGGCGACGGCGACGGTGCAGGACAACTCGGCTGTGGAGGAGAAGTGTCATTACAGAGGGGTACGACAGCGGCCGTGGGGAAAGTACGCGGCGGAAATCAGGGATCCGAAGCGGCGTGGCTCTCGCCTTTGGCTCGGAACGTTCGACACCGCCATCGAAGCCGCAAAAGCTTACGACAGGGCGGCATTCAGGATGCGAGGAAGCAAGGCGATTCTGAACTTCCCAGTGGAGATTCAGATGGAAATATGCGAATCAGATGCCGCCGTGGACGTAGGGAGGAAGCGGCGGAGAGAAGCGGAGGAGGTGGAAGAAGTGAAAAAAAACAAGACGATAAAACTCGAAACGGAAATAAAAAATGAAATGACGGAATGGCCATTAACGCCGTCATGCTTGGGCTCGATTTGGGATCAGAGCGGGATTGGGACATTTAACTTTCCGCCATTATCTCCGTTCGGTTATCAACAGCTTATTGTCATATGAAAATATGAATTTCCAATGTTAGCACTAAAGAAAATTTCATTTGCACTTTCTTTATTTTTATCGATAATAATTTCAGAAGAAACATTTTTGAATCAAATTGGTGTTATTATAATTGCTCGATAAATTCACAATTATTTCACTTAACACAAGGCCGTTGTTTGAAGTTTCAACCCCATTATCTAAAATTCATTTTTCCCCAAATTTATTTTCAACCATATGTTTTCCTAATAAAATAATAGTTCTGCTTTGTGTACAGAAAATAGCTGCCAGAATATCTACAGAATACACTTGATAGTTTTCCATTGGAAAATGACGAAAAAGAAATAAAAACATCTATTGAAATTCTGACAACAATTTCTTTGTACAAAGGGAATTGCTGATAAAATAATTTTGTACGTAAATACAAATTTTTTCTACTTTTTAACCCCACATTCTTAAAAAAAAAAAAATCACTATTGCAAAATTCATTTTCCACCAAAATGGGGCTCGAATAGATCTGATGTCTTCGAATTGAAATTTGACACATTGAAGTGTTAAAATTTTGGTGAGACATTCATTGAGAGGGTCTGTATTTCCCGAATTGATTGAAAAAGGAACCTTATGTTGGTATTTCTCCATTACTTTTGACTAATTCGAAGTGCGTAGCACTTAACAAACTTGAGGACCCAAATCATAAACTCAACGGAGTTGTCTCACATGAAGAATGCTTTGAACTTAATATTTTTGTACAATCGAAGTTGAGTTGAGAGAAGAATGCTTTGAACTTAATTTTTACCATGATTTAAATTTTGAAAAACACTTCGTATCTTTTGCGTCCTTTCGTCTTAAAAAAAAAGTTGCAAATCCCCTGACGGAGTCATCTCACGTTTCAGGAAATTATTAGGGTTTAGTAACACAATCAAGAAGTCTTGAACTCAGATGGAAATGGTGGAACTGACTGGCCGAACACAATTTAGCTTCTTCTCCAGAACCCAGCAGTTTTTTTTCCGAAGAAATTCTGTATTTTTCACTTAATCAAAATGCAGAGACAATTCTGTATCAAGCTCCTCTCCAAAATCTCCAGAAATGTCTCTAACCCAAACGCCAATTCGATCTCCTCACAACCCTTTTTTTCATCATTTTTGAAAACCAATACAAATCCATTTTCTCACCAACTTTATAATCAATCTTTCTCTCTGTATGCTACTCTTACAGGGCAACATTCCTTGAAATCTCATACTACTGATGCAGTTTTACAAAATATCCTATATGAGGAGGAATGTTACTTGTTCATCGTTAAGGAATGTTGTTATCTGGGCTTCTGTGAAAACTCAGAGATATTGATTTTTGAAATATTTTTGGTTTGTTTTTGTGGTTTACATAGAACATGGATAATTCTCAACATTTGAAATAGGATTTTATAAGTACTTGATTAGAAGAAAATGGTTCTTTGGTGATTTCATGGAATGGATTGTAGTTGCTTCTATTTTGTGTTTCATGCCTTTTCATTTTTCGTATGGTATCCAAAGTTCCTGCATTGGCCCAGAACTAAATGTCTCTAATCTCTCTCGCACACACTAATTGGAAATTCTCATCATCTGAAAAAAAAAGTAGCGAGAATTTTACAAATGAGGGATTTATATATATATATAGATGATGGAAAGTTGTATCCTAAAAGACAATATTCTTGAAAAGACACGACTATTGGAATATAACAATTCCATGTGTTAAGCGTCTCACTTTCAATCTTAATTTCTCTTTTGCCAAAAATTGATTCTAGAAACTGCAATAATCTACCCGCAGAGTACAATAAAGTTTGACCTTTGAAATTCCGTAATCAACAAAGGGTCTCACTTAACCAATTGGTCAACATTGATTAAAATCGTCATTTTTAACCAATTTCCAACAAAAACATCAATTGAAATTGACATGAGGAACAATAACACTACAATACAGTATGCGACTCAAATAATCTTTATGGCGACTACCTATTTACTTGCCTGTTAATAAATAAAACACTGCAATGCATTTATTTTAAAAAAATTATGTAGCACCAATGATGTTTAACATCGATCTACGTGATATTACATTATTATTAATGATAGATCCAATTAGTTGTAAAGATATGAAACATAAGTAAATAGGTACTAAAAATCGCAGTTGACCTAAAGAAATGGACAGTACTCCCTAAGTCTAACGGTATAGTTTAATCTCTTAATTTCATCAGAGTTTTCCTATGAAATTTCCCCAATTCGAATTGTGCAATGGTATATAAAAATATCGATTTAATCATTTTTTTTTTATAATTTGACATTCTTCATTATTTTGTTGGAAATCATGAGTGAGTTCTCATTTTCAAAGCTTATTGATATTTGTGTTTTCATGATATTTGTTCAAGAACATTATGTTTTTATGCAAAGGCATGGTGCAATAACATCAATATTGGTTTATCCGTATGTGGGATGAATGATTTGGCAAGTTATTACCGCGTTGCCACTTTTGAACGTAGGTCAGGTAATAATTAAAACCTCAATAGTTGTTTCGATCTCCTTTCAACCCCTTTTTCATCATTTTTGAAAACAAATACAAATCCATTTTCTCACCAGCTTTATAATCAGTCTTTCTCTCGGTATACTAGTATACTATTCTTACAGGGCAACATTCCTTGAAATCACATACTACTGATGCAGTTTTACAGAATATCCGATATGGGAGTGATGCTACCAAAAATCACACCTGGTTGATCGCGAGTTTGACGACTGAGAATGAACACGAATGTGATCTTCCGGTACCTGAAACAAAGGCTTCGAGGTGTGCCCTCGTCATCCCTCCAATGCTTAAGTTAGAGAGAGAAATTATGCGGAAAGCCTGAGTGCTGGAAAATATCTCAAAAACCCCCCTACACCATGATCTGATGTTCCATATTTATAGAAGTAGGTAGTGCATTCCTAGTAGGACGTGACGTCTTATAGGAATGACTTATGGTAAGATTAATGTTGGATTAAAACTAGAAGTCCTAACTTACCATATGTTCTAAGATAGAATCCTTATGGACCCGAAATTCTTAATCGATGGTAATCAGATAGGGTTAATGCTTTTTCGGGATGAGGGCTAGTAACGTTTGAACAGTTTGAGAATTTGGTAAAGGTAAAATCTTGAGCACATACCCTTGAGAACTATTGATGCGATTTTGGAGGCACACTGGAAGATCCATCCTCGAGGTATCCCGAGGACTGCCAAGGCTCGAGGACTTGGGTCATATATAACTTAAGAGAGGCCCATGGACGTCCTCGTGCTCGAGCCACCACTTGTGACCATATTATTAGCCCCTGTGCATTTACTACTAAAATTCGAGGATCAGGGGTGGATGTATATAAGTTCGATGATAGTAGGCGAAAAATGGTGCTCGAGTAAGTAGGTCGAGGTAGCTTAATGAAGTTGATTCATGAGCTCTTGATTGCCCGGGATAATTTATGGCGGTGATTGAGGATCGTTGGATGGTTGACGCGTGGCAACATCCAATGGTCCAGATGGCGACCCTTGGTCTTCCAAGTTCAACGCCTATAAGTAGCCCATTTTACCATTCATTTTTCACTTTTCACTGCTGTAAAACTCCTTTGCAAGGTCGAGTTCGAGCACATCCCCTAGAAACTTCTTGGGCATCGGGCGATTCTTAAGGTAAGGCTCGAGACTTTAAGTTATTTCTCTTAGTTGTTATTGAGAGATGTTGAGTGGTGAGGGTTGTAGCGAGGATATAGGAACATCGATGATCCCCATGGCTGTCCCCTTAGATGCTCAACCTAGGAACCAAGGTAACGTCGAGTTTAAGTTCCCCGACGATCCATGTAGGTTTAAAGAGCACTTAGCTGTGGCTGATGCTCGGGAATTCGGGTTGATACCTACATGAGACATTAGGTCCCCTGACCCCGAGAATAGGATGGTTCAGGCTCGGGATGGAGAGTTTGTCATTTTTAGGGATACACTAAAGGCCGGGTTTAGGTGGCCCCTGCACCCCTTTTTTGTAGGTTTATTGTTCGAGCACTCCATGTGCCCAGGGCAGCTAGTGCCCAATACATGGAGGATGCTCATCTACTTTTTCATTACTTGTCGTTACCTAGGCATTGAACCTTATCTCGACCTCTGTAGGATGGTGTTCGAGCTTAAGCAACTTCCCCAATTCACTTGTTTTGCATATCTTTCAACTCGAGGTAGGTTTAGGGTCCCGAGCATGCAAAGCTCGTTGAAAGGCTGGAAGGGTAAGTGGTTTTATGTAGTGACTCAAGAGCCCGACTTTCCCTTTTGGTCGGGATGGGGATCCCCGACGCTGCTAGGTTTTGTGAGGGTCGGGCTTACTTTGAGTCATTAGAGCGAGATAGGTAGATGCTCGAGGAGCTCGAACCGTTAGTGCCTATACGAAGAGAATCTTCGAAGATGAAGTTTTGAATCTTACTGATGTTAGAGGCCTCGAGGGTAGGGCTTTATACCTTGTATTTTCGAGTTAAACTCCTCGATGATATGGTCGAACTAATAAGTTGTATTGTTTGTGCAGGAATGTCTTTCGATCCCTCAGTTCTCCGTAAGCTCATGAATTCCAGGGCAAAGGCACCTTAGCCTCAGGCCACACAGAAAGGGAAGAAGAGACCTCGGGTCTTGAAACGCGACGAGCAAATGAGGGGGCTGGTGAGTCCTCCCAACTGACCTCCCAAACTCAACGATCTGAGCCGAGCCCCAGACCTTCCCGGCAGCCTACCTCATCCCCGAGAGAGCTTTCCCCTCGTCGCACTCCTGAGGTCGTCGATCTCGAGGACGACTGGATACCTCTGGTGGCCTCGGTGATTGAAAACTTCGAGCGTTGCCACTTGGTCCCGAGCTTTCTGATAACGAAGATACCACCAAGAACGAGGACGACGCTGAGGTCGAATTTGAAGCCTCCGACCATGCACCCGAGGACTTAGACTAGGGACCCCCTATCCCCCGACCTTTACTTTTTAACGATATGTAAATTCTTAATTTTTGTCGATGTACATTGCCCGAGCTTATGAGCTTTATGTTTTTAATTTTCTCAAGTACATTGCCCGACCAAATGGGCTTTATGTTCTTAAATTTGTGAATGCTCGTCGTACATTTCTACATGTGTTTGTCTCGATCACTTTATTGTCAAATGTTTCGACGATTATTCCGACCGACGACTTGTTTGTGTTCGATCTTTTAGAATGATTTCAAGTTTTAGGATCGACCCCTAGTTCAGGTTCAGCTTATAGCAGATGACCTCGAGGACAACCCCAAAGCAGTTGATTTCGAGCTATGAGGTTTGGTTTTTAACGAAGTCCTCGACTAGACCTTGAGGATTACACACAAAGCAGATGAGCTCGAAGACTTCAAAGCTTGGTTTTCAAGTCTTCGACTCGACCTCGAGGATCATACAAACAGATGATCTCGAGCTTCAAGGCTTGGTTTTTAACCAAGTCCTTGACTCGACCTCGAGGACAACACTAAAGCAGATGAGCTCGAGGACTTCGAAGCTCGGTTTTCAAGTCTTCGACTCGACCTCGAGGACTATACGAGCAGATGTTCTCGAGCTTCAAGGTTAGGTTTTTAGCCAAGTCCTTGACTCGACCTCGAGTACTATACAAAAGAGATCTCGAGGATTTATTTCACCAATTTATGAAGATTATGTTGGTCGTGCTCAGGAGTGCATATTAGAGTTGATGCTTACAGCATGTTATGCTGGTGTTTGATTGCGGTAGGTCTTTAAGGTGCATGCTCATGGCATGTCTTCAAGGTGCATGCTCATGGCATGTCTTAATGGCGCCTGCTCGTAACAGGTCTTTAAGGTGCATGCTCGTGGCATGTTTTTAAGGTGCATGCTCATGGCATGTCTTCAAGGTATTTTCCTGGAAAAAAATTGATGTTGGGTCTTACTGAATTACCACTTTATATAAACTTTCCTATGCTCTAAGGTAAGTATAGGCTCGTAGGCCTTGACGGATAAACAACTAGAATGGAAAAAGAAAATGCATGGGGCATGCAAGCTCGATCAAAAAGCTAACTAACTAGAAGCAAGAAAAAGAAGTATGGGGCATGCAAGCTTGAAGTGAAAATAAAACTAAGCTCAACCCCACATACGAGGTGGGGACTACTACTTGTAATAAATTTTGAGATTGTCAGCATTCCAAGGTCTTGGTAGTGGTCTTCCAACCATGTCTCGGAGCGTGCAAGCCCGAAGTGAGAAAAAAACTAAGCTCAACCCCACATATGAGGTGGGGACTACTACTTGTAATAAATTTTGAGATTGTCAGCATTCCAAGGTCTTGGTAGTGGTCTTCCAGCCATGTCCCTCAAGCTGTATGCTCATTTTCGAACTTGTCTAATAACTTCATAGGGCCCTTCCCATGTCGGACCAAGTTTACCTGGGGCATGACCTGCAGCTTCGACCTTTCTGAGCACCAGATCCCCGACCCTAAACCTTCTGGGTTTGATCTTGTTATTAAAATATTTTGCCGTTTTATTTTGGTATGAGGTGACTCGTAGGATGGCTTGCTCGTGCACCTCCTCGAGGATGTTAAGGTGCTCCATTGTGTGTTCTCCGGTACTGTGCTCCAAACGCCTCAATGATGGAAAGCTAACTTCGATTGGGATAGTGGCCTCCAACCCAAAAGCTAGCATGAATGGGGTCTCGCCCATAGTTGCCTTGTGCGAAGGCCTATAAGTCTACAATATAGAGGGTAACTCGTCAGGCCAGTTACCATGAACACCTTCGATCCTTGTGCGGAGGTCTTGCACTATAATCCGATTAGTCACTTCAGCCAGACCATTGCTCTGAGGGTGCGAGACCGATGTTAGGCGATGATCTATCCCGAGATTGGTGCAAAAATTCTTGAACTGTGCATTGTCAAATTGTCTCCCATTGTCAGTTATGAGCACCTTAGGTATCCTAAACCTGCATACGACATACTTCTAGATGAAAGACCTTAACTTGGGTTCCAAGATAGTTGCTAGAGGTTCTGCTTCTGCTCACTTCGTAAAGTACTCTACAGCCACGGTCGCAAACTTGAACTGCCCTCTTGCCATCGGAAAGGGCCCGAGAATGTCAACTCCCTACTGTTCGAAAGGGGTCTAACATTGTATGGTGGTGAATTCTTCAGCAGGGATATGAACGACATTCCCAAATCTCTGGCACTTATCACATTTCTTCACGTAGTCCGAGATATCTTTCTTCATGGTTGGCCAATAGTATCCGTACCTTATGAGCTTAAAGGCCAGAGCTCGAGCTCCTTGATGATTACTACATATTCCTTCATGGACTTCTGCCAGAGCCCTTGCCGATTCGGAGGGCCTGAGGCATCTGAGATATGGAAGTGTAAAACTCCTGCAAAAGAGGACTCTTTCGATGATACAGTATCTGGGTGCTCTAGATCAAACGCTCCTAGCTTCTTTTGGATCCTCTGGGAGGTTTCCATTTGTTATGAATTCAACTATGGGGTCCATCCATAAGGGCTCATTATCAATGTCCATGACACTCAGTTCCCGACCTATGCTAGGCTCTGTTACCATTTTGATGTGCACTATTTTGTCAAGTCCATCTACTCTCATGAATACAAATCTTGATAATACATCCGCCTTACCATTATCAGCTCGGGCAATCTTCAGAATTTCTCAATCCTTGAATTGTCTCTAAAGGTCATGCACTTTTAAACAATATAAGCTCATCTTCTCATCTTTCCTTTCGAATGATCCCTCAATCTGTCTGACGACCAGTTGTGAATCGCTATAGAGCTTCACGTGTTCAATGCCCAAGATGGTAGCAAGTTCAAGAGCAATGACAACAACCTCATACTCCGCCTAATTGTGAGTTGCTTCAAATTCGAACCTGAGTGCACACTGAATCTCAATTAGCTTATCCAGACTACTGATTATGACCCCTGCACCCGAGCCCAAAGAGTTTGATGTCCCATCAAAGAATATTTCCCAGGTATTCGCCGTAGTGCTCGAGATATTCCCTGGCCCCCGAGGCCTAGGGGTGAGCTCTACGATGAAGTTCGCTAGTACTTGTCCTTTGATAGAAGGTCGGGGCTTGAACTCTATATCGAATTTACCAAGTTCGATTGCCCACTTCAACAATCTTTCTGAAACATCCGATTTTTGAAGTATCTGTCTTAGTGGCTGGTCTGTGAGCACCACAATTGGATGTGACTGAAAATACTGCCGTAACTTTCGAGCCGCCATAACTAGTGCAAGGGCAAGTTGTTCTGCCAACGTATATCTTGTCTCTGCATCAAGCAATATTTTACTCACGTAGTAGATAGGTTGTTGGGCCTTCTTCACCTCCTTCACTAATACACCGCTTACCGCATTTTGAGACACGGCTAGGTATAAGTACAATATGTCTCCGAGCTCGGGCTTTGTCAGAATTGGAGGGGTCGTAAGTTTTTGTTTAAGTTCCTGGAAAGCTCTTTCACATTCATCGTTCCAATCAAAACTCTAATTGCCCCTAAGGACTTTGAAAAAGGGGAAGCACCTGTCTGCTGCTCTTGACATGAACCTATTCAAAGCGGCGACCCGACCTGTCAGCTTTTGGACCTCTTTCTTGCTCCTTGGTGACTCCATGGATATTAAGGTTTGTATCTTGTCTGGATTTGCCTCAATCTCCCTGTGCGTTATCATGAAGCCCAAAAATTTTCCTAAGGCCACCCCAAAAGCACACTTTGCTGGGTTTAACTTCATCTTATACCTTCGAATTGTAGAGAATACCTTCTCTAGGTCGGCAATATGCTCATTCACTTGTTTACTCTTGACCACCATATCGTCTAAGTAGGCCTCAATGTTTTTCCCAATCAAACTAGCAAAGACTTTGTTGATGAGCCTTTGATATGTTGCCCATACATTTTTCAAACCGAATGGCATGAATTTGTAGTAATATATGGCAGAGTCAACTATGAAGGAAGTCTTCTCTTGATCTTCTTCATCCATGAGGATCTGGTGATAGCCTGAGAATGCATCAAGAAAGCTGTACAACTTGTGGCCCGAGGTGCTGTCCACTAGATTATCAATCCGAGGTAGGGGGTAACTATCTTTTGGACATGCCTTGTTAAGATCTGTGAAGTCGATACATACCCTCCACTTTTCATTAGCCTTCTTGACAATGACAAAGTTGGAGAGTCAATCTGGATATTGAACCTCCCTGATGAACTGAGCATTGACGAGTTTATTGATCTTCTCACGTATAACCTCTCTACTTTCCGGTGCAAATCGCCTCTTCATTTGCTTTACTGGCTTAGCATCTGGTCTTACGTTTAGTTTATGAACCACCACATTGGGGTCTATCCCTGACATGTCTTCAACCTTCCATGCGAATACGTCAATGGTATGGCTAACTGTATGATGTCAGTGCTCAAACCTCGAATGCTAGTAACATAACACATCCTCGCTGTTGTGACCTGTCTGATCCCCATGCACAACTCCACTGCTTTGACCGTTGGAAACTTTATAGCAAGGTAGAAAGTTGACACTATGGCTCTGATCTTGTTGAGTGGTGGTCTTCCAAGAATGGCGTTGTATGCCAGGAGGCCTGGACCATATGGAAGGGTGTAATCTCTGTTACTTGTCTCTAGCTTGAGCCCAAAGTTAGAGGAAGGTCGACAACACCTTCCGGGATGATTGTTCTACCCCCGAATCCTTGGAGCGGGGTCTTGACCATCTTGAGCTGGTTAGTGGAAATACCCATGTTCGTGTAGGCATCATGGGACAGTGCATTGACTGCACTTCCATAGTCCACCAGTATCCTCTTGACTTCAAAGTTGGCTATTCCAGCAGATACGACTAAGGCATCGTCATGAGGAGATGTTATGCCTTTCAAGTCTTTTGATCCAAAGGTAATGTCTTCTGTGTTACGAAGGGTAATTTCCCGAGCCGAACTGTTGCCTAGCATATTGCTTCCTTCCACTATTTGAATCTCCTCCCGATGCTATCCCTCCAACTATGACGTTGATCGTACCATCCGTAGGTTTGTTACCTCCTCCTGATTTCGGGGTCCTCACTTTGTTGTGATCATTCTTGGGACGTTTATCTTGCCCCACATATGTCTTCAAGAATCATCTTTTAATCAGCGCTTCAATCTTCCGTTGTAATGTTATGCACTCCTCCATGGTATGCCTATGATCCCTGTGGTAGTCACAGTATTTGCTCTTATCCCTGGTATCCAGGGGAGATCGCAGCCTTGGAGGCCATTTAAGCTCTTTCATATCTCTGATCTCCATCAATATGTTGGACATGGAGGTATTCAAACGTGTGAATGGCTTAGGTTGTACTTCCTGCTTCTGCTTCCCTCGAGCATGATCTTGTCGCAAGCTAAGCTCTTGCGGTTTCTTAAGTTGGGGCCTCTCAAAGCTCGGGCTAGCTTTCATTGCCTCCTCCATGTTGATGTACTTTTCTCCTCAGGTGAGAAGCTCGATCACTGTCTTTAGTGGTGTCTTAGATAAGGACATCCTGAAGGCTTCACACCTCACTGCATATGTTAAAGCCGAAACAGCTGATGTAATGTGAAGATCGGGTATCTGTAACCTTTCTTTATTGAATCTCGTCATGAAGTTACGTAAGATCTCATTCGGGCCTTGGCGAAGCTGCATGAGGGTGGCTGCTATCTTCCTGATGCGCTTGCTACTTGTGAAGAAGACGGAGAACTTATTGGCAAGATCTGATAATGATGTTATAGAATTAGGCTCAAGCGCGGCGAACCAATCCCGGGCGGCATTGGTCAAAGTTTGGGGAAAGGCCTTGCACATTACTGGGTCTGGTGCAACCTGTAGGTTCATGACGTTTGTGTACACATTGAGGTGATTGATGGGGTCAGTGGTCCCATCATACTCCTTTATGCGTGGGAATTTAAACCTGTCCGGGAGCGGGTATGAGAGGACTTCTGTTGTGAACGGTGTGTTCGGGGTAAACCTTGTCGTTCCCTGGGTATTCTACTGTAGTCTAGCCGTAATCCCATCTTGTATGATCCGAGCGAGTTCTCCTGAGTCCATGGTCACCAATCTCGAGGCCGATGCCACTGGGGGTATGCCCGAGGCCCCAAATCCACCATTGTCATGGGCATCGCGGGTATCCCGAGCTTGAGCATCAACCATGAAACCTCCTAGTTGAGCCGATGTTGGTGCTTAAGCTGGTGCCAGAGCTGGAGGAGTATTTCTTTGGCTTAGCAACTGAGTCAGCATTGCAACTTGCTGGCGGAGTTCTTCGAATGCTCCCGCAATGACTACTGTCGGTTGAGGATTCGGTATTACTGATGACTCTTCTTTATGGACTGGAGGTTCCATAACAGGTGGTGGGTTTGGTGCGGATGAACTTCCTGGAGGAAGACATAAACGTGTGTTGACCATGGCTTTTGATAACGATTCCCACAGAAAGCGCCAATGATGCCACCAAAATCGCAACTGGTTGATCCCGAGCTTGAAGACTCAGAATGAACACGAACGTGATCTTCCGGTACCTGAAACAAAGGCGTCGAGGTGTACCCTCGTCGTCCCTCCGATGCTTAAGTTAGAGAGAGAAATTATGCTGAAAGCCTGAGTGCTGGAAAATATCTCAAAAACCCCCGCACTATGATCTGATGTTCCATATTTATAGAAGTAGGTAGTGCATTCCTAGTAGGACTTGACGTCTTATAGGAATGACTTATGGTAAGATTAATGTTGGATTAAAACTAGAAGTCCTAACTTACCATATGTTCTAAGATAGAATCCTTATGGACCCGGAATTCTTAATCTATGGAAATCAGATAGGGTTAATGCTCTTTCGGGATGAGGGCTAGTAACGTTTGAACGGTTTGAGAATTTGGTGAAGGCAAAATCCTGAGCACATACCCCCGAGGACTACTGATGCGATTTTTTGGAAGCACACTGGAGGATCCATCCTCGAGGTATCCCGATGACTGCTAAGGCTCGAGGACTTGGGTCATATATAACTGAAGAGAGGCCCCTGGACGTCCTCGTGCTCAAGCCACCACTTGTGACCATATCAGGGAGGAATGTTACTTGTTCATCGTTGCGGAATGTTGTTATCTGGGCTTCTGTGAAAGCTCAGAGATATTGATTTTTGAAATATTTTTGGTTTCTTTTTGTGGTTTAAATGGAACGTGGATAATTCTCGACATTTGAAGTAGGATTTTATAAGTACTTGATTAGAAGAAAATGGTTCTTTGGTGATTTCATGGACTGTACTATAGTTGCTTTTATTTTGATTAATTAGTACTATAAGTACTCGACAGATCGATGATTAATTAGTCAGTGTATCCAATAGAAAAGTTATCTAGGCCGTGTTAAGGACTTCATTGGAGTTTAATTTATTGATTAGTCTCTGGTTTGTCTGCTCTATTTTCAAGTAACTCAACAGAAAATCTTATGGATATTATTTTTCATTCAAATAGATCATGGTCTAAGTGTAATTCATGGTGTTTATCATGCTCAACAAAAACCTTTTTCTCTATCCCTTTTAGTGTAGTTGTATTTGTTTTTGATTTAGATGCCCTCTAGCATAGAGTGGGAAAGTTTTTTGCAGTTATGATGGAGTTGGATGATAGATCTGAATGTACGCCTTTTTTTTCCTTTGCTCTTTTCCCCACCTTATCTATTTCACTTTTCATTTTCATCTTGACAATGTAGTGCAAGTGGCGTTCTTCTGCTTGAATCTGTTATTTTCTTGGAACTGTCCCAATGAATATATGTTTTTCAGATGAATAATGGAAGTTTGTGCTGCTACTATGCAATCTGTGTGTGGATATCCTTGTATTCATGTTCTTTTAGGGCAGACATGAATTGAAATAATTATATTATGCATATTATCACTGGTACTTGTGTAGAGTGTTTCTGTTGACTGCTTGTCCGTTTCCGAATTTTTATCGTTATTTAGTTATCTAATTTTGGGCATATTCTCTTTTATTGGTTTACATTAATTTTCTCTCCACTCTTGTCTTTTACGGCATAAATTACTCCGTGCAGTAAGCCTTTTTACTGGCTCAGTATGGCGATCTAATGACCATATGAAAGTGGATGATGGTTGTCAATCATTGAGTTGGGTTTCTAGTTATTTAGGATTGGTTGGGCTTTCTGCAATTTTTTGCACATCATTTTACTGAATGAAACACTTATTACAGAGTGAAAACTTGTTAGAATGAGTACCAATTCTAATTGAGCTAGTAACTTGATCTTATGCTCAGAGATAGACTCTTTTGCTGATTATCTGTTGGTTGTAATTTTATAATTGTTGTTATGTTCATCAACACGACTTTGTAGAAAGCCGGTGTCATGCTCAATAGAACCGTACTTTGCTATGTCCGTGTTTCAAGTTCGTTATCCTATGTCCTCTCCTCCACCTGGGCCCCTTTTTCTATCTTATCTATTGTCTTGCTCCTAGGGGTTGGTGCTCGATTGGTTCCTTAAGAGTCAAAAAAGCTTGCCGAACCTTCTAGTTTCTTCTAAATTGCGAACTAAGGAAATGAAAAAACTAATCGATTTATTAGCCTGGAAGCAACTTGGCTAAGCATAAAAAGTTTANTATTAGCCTGGAAGCAACTTGGCTAAGCATAAAAAGTTTACTTTTAAGTTAATAAGTTAATTTTAAAATAAACAACTAAAAAATTTAGGCCAGGATTTTAAGATGTAGATTTGAAGAGAAAAAATAATAATTTTTTTTTTGTAACTTTAGTTTCTTGATACGTTCCATTTTTACCATATTCCATTTCTTAACTGAAAAGAGGTATCGACAGGGGTGGATCTAGCACCTGGCGAGCCCCCGCGGCTACCCGTGTTGGATCCGTCGGGAGCTTCAGTTGTCGCCAGGCGCCGGAGCCAGAACCTAGAAGCTTGAATAGTTGAATTGCAGAGAGGTGCCGTATGATTTGTAGAAGAAGATGGACAGGTTCCAATTTGGGGTTTTTTTTTTGGTTTTGAAGTTTTGGACCTTTTGATTGGGCCTTTTTTAAAAAAAAAAAATTAAGCCCAAATCTTAATTTCAAAAACAATTACCAGGTCCAAGCCCATTAAACTATTTACCAATACCCACATCAATTACGTTCCAAACGCAACTGAATAAGGCAAACCCTCGTGTTGGTTGCA
>CAIGRT010205847.1:0-13463 GCA_903798405.1 Fraxinus platypoda | reverse complement strand
TTTGTTCAAGTGTATTAATCTAATTGTTCACTTTTTAGAGTAAGGAGCCTAATTTTCCCTTCTAAAATTACTGCAATTTGGTTTTTTAACAATGTTGTAAAATTTTTCTCAAAAAAAAAAAAAAAAAAAAAAAAATTTGTAAATTCGAAAACGTCACGTCTAGAGCCTGGGCGGATAATCTAGCGGTCAATGAAAGCATTAACCGCTTAAGGTACACCTAGTCGCACTTAAGCACTTTTAGACGTGGTTTTTTTTTTTTATTATTTAATAATTATAAATTTTTCAACGTTTAGCCAATTGGATTGGAAGGTCCAAAAAGTTGTTTACCCACTTATTACCCCCACTAATTTATAAAAGGCATTTCCAAGGATTTTGTTGTGAACGTTCAATATTGGATAAGAATTTATTTGGTTTGATTGTAGTGTAGTGTACCTTTGATTTGATTATAGTGTATTGTATTATTGTATAGATAGTTATTTACATTTTATTAAGTTAATTAATGGCTTTTCTATATTTTACTAATTAAAAAAACATCCAAATATTTTCAATTAGCACTATTATAATTTTGTTTGTATGTTTTATTAAATAATTTTTAGATTGATTAAAATTTTAAATAATATTAAAATCAAAAAACGTTTTTTTACGCTGAAGCCAAATCGGAACCTGGCCTCCACGCTTTGCCACCCATCTCTAGTTTCTGAAATTCAAAAGTTACTTCCCACTCTTTTATTTCTAAACACTTTTTTTATTCTCCACACATACCCCAGTGGATTGATTAGACACAAACAAAAACTTAAAACACAAACCCTAGACCAAAAAACACGACTACCATCACCACCATCGACCATCACTGTCCAAGCAGCACTATGCACTTGTCACAACCAAGCAGTATCAGATCTAGGGATGGCAATTTGGCCTGAAAACCAGTGTGCGAGCCGATTTCAATTTGATCACACCCCATCCTGGTTATCTAGTTATTATTGAAAAATACAAAAATTGTTTAAAAATATTTTAGCGCGCAACTCATTAGCCCAATTCTCAAATTACCCTAAAATTTTAAAAATATTGAAAATCCATAAATATAATCACAACAGTAAAACGAGGTAGAGGATTGCGTTGACCCGTCCCAACCACATCTCCTTCACTACCATGCACTACCACCACCACTTCATGCATCACCAACACCGCCACATCCATTTGCCATCATTGAACCCGCCACTCCCATTGAGACTACCCAACGTCAACAACAACCCCTCGTCTTTCAACCAGATTTCAGATCTAGTTGTTGAAACCAGATCTATTTTTAGATCTATAGCCAGATCCGAATTCGTCGAAATTTGTTTGTAGTATTCTTGTTTTTAAAAATGGTGGTGAGCAAAATGTGGATAACGCGCTAGATTACAAGTGATAGAGAGGCGACGACAACAAAAACACGGGTGGTGAAATGTGTGTAACACAATTTTACAAAATGTAATATATTGCGTTACAAATTATTTTGTCAAATAATTATTAAAATAGTTTTTGAGAATAAAAAAATATTCAGACGAACGGAATTAGTAAACTTTTAAATGGTATTTGTGAATTGTTTCCTTGGTTTTAAATGATGTAAATTAGTTCTTTTACTTAATTTTTCAAAAATTTAATTTGATTTAATTAATTTTTTAAAGACATTTTGGTTATATGATTGGCTTCTCACGGTCACAAAAACGTTTTATTCAATTAGTTTTGGCATTTTGAAATTTGACCACAATTTACAGGAGTATTTATGTAAATCCACCTTTTTTGTGGCTTAGAATTTTATTTTAGATAAGGGTAATTATATTGCAATCACAATTTTTATTTGATACACCACATTTTAATTATCATTAATCTTTGTTCATTGTAGTAATTATTCCCTCAACTTTTTTTCATCGAATTCTTATTTTTAAAGTTCATACTTTGAAACGAGGAAAAAACATTTTATTTATTTATTTTTAAAAAATATGATAAAAAATAAGTTGTTCTACACCATTTTAATGGACTTATGAACATAGTGTTCGGTGCATATTAAAATAAGAGAATGCATTTTTTTGAAGTGATGTGATGGAAAATATGTAGTTGAAAAAGAAGGAAAAGTTATTGATGTGATAAAAAATATTATTTTATTGAAGAATGTGTGGTTGAAAATATAGAAAAATGAGAATAAGAAAAATAATATGAATCAAACAGGGGAAAGCTGTTATCAAATAACTATTGAAAACTTTGAATATAAGAATAATATGAAAAATTGTTGAACAAAGATTAAAAACTTTAAATTAAAAATTAACGGACATATTAGTTGATGTACAAGCACAACTATAAAAATAAGTAAAAGTTATCTAAAAAAGTTCAGGTATCTCTCATTATATTTCGTACACAGAAAAAATATATATATATAATTTGATGTATCTCAGCTTATAGGTGTCAAACTTTACAATGCATTTACAACTTGTATCATTCTGCATCTTTTGGTATATGGAAGTGTATAAAAAAAAATTAAAAATACATCACGGATCAACCAACCTTCACTAAAGCTGCTAGCGAAAAGCTAACCCGAATAATCCACTTGATCATCGTCCTTTATCGATCCAAAGCAGAAAGTAATGGAGTTTGAGATACTCTACTACTCCGGGAGCTCACCGGCGAAGTTTGTTGCCTGAGCTCAGACAATCTACTTCTTTGATCAGACATTCTATTCTGAAAAATACGAAATGAAGTTTAATTAAAACTTATTTACTTAGAAGTGCACTTATAAGTAAAACTTTTAAGCATAGCTAAAGATGCATGAAATACATAATCAAGAAATAATGAAAGGATGAAGTTACCTAGTTCAGTAAATTAAAAAGGTAGACAATATATTTACCTTAAGTTTAACATCTTGTAGCTCCATCTCGAGAGAAATAACCCGATTCTTCAGCTGCTCAAGTGCTTCCTCAGCTACAGATAGACTTATCTCAGATTCCGGTCTCCTTATTCCGGCGGCCTGTTTTTACAATTCGAAAAACGACATGAGCTAAACGGATGTTTTATTTCTTGTTTTTCGACAAGTAGGATTTTATTATAATGTGGCAGGCATAAAAAACATGCATAGATGGACAATAAGGAACTCAACAGCTGCTTTAATTTAAAGAACGAGTTTCAAAAATTAAGGAAATCGCAGATATTGGCAAAACCACAATTATAGTCAACAAAGAAAAACGATTTGTGGCAAAACCACAATTATAGGTTTGATTTAATGACAAAAATATACTTTAAGATCTCAGGGACTAAGTTCTCTGACCTTTAGTATGCCAGTACACAAGCCAATTAATTTCTGTGCTAATTGCAGCCTCTCCTCTTCAGTTTCCTGTTTCAGATAAATCTAGCCGTCAGAACTGTCAACCCTCTATCTCTCTCTCTTTCTTGGGCATAAGTTTTCTTTTTTGCAAATATAACTTCACGTTACACACAAACCTTCAATTTGTTGTCCAGCTGTTGCTCCTCATCAAAGTTAATAGAAGGGTTTAGCCCATTTGATGCACGGAAGCGTGATAGCTCTTCTTTGACACGTGAAAGAATAGCCTCAGTTCTTCGTAGTTTGATGCTAAGGTCTTCGTTTTGACATTTCAATAAGTTGTTCTCTTCCTGTAACATTATGAGATATTGCAGTCAACAATCTGAATGCAGAAATGTTAAAAGAGATTTTTCCAATGACAAGAAAACAAACGGCATTAGGCATCAAGAAACTTTATTTATTCACTCTTGGAATTGGCTTCTTAAGTGCAAAGCACAGGTCATTGATAACAAAGCTGGCCTTCGTTTTATCTTGGGAAGCATTTTTATTTGAAATGCTTTTGCACTCCTGATTAGAGTTGATGGCGGCAAATTAAGTGACTTGCCTTAATTTTAGTGTGGTGATGGATGCGTTGTTGGAGGTTTTGATGACCAGACAATTGCTTGACTTCGGCTTCAAGTTCCATTACCTTCTTCTTTTGATTAATGCTGTCTGCCTGAGAGAATTAGAAGTTGACCATCAAAATATAGTGAAAAAAGGAGTTCTTTCTGGAATTATGTTGGGGCGAAAATATTCATTGCAAGCCTCTACCTTTAACATCTCGTTTTCAGTTGTGAGCAACTGATCTTTCTGGCTTAATTTTTCCAGGGTAACCTGTGCAGCCACCATTTCAGCCTGTTTTCTCTCAATCTCCTCCAGCCAGCTAGGATAAGATTTCAGTGCAATTTTGGCATGTCAGGGAATTTAAAAGTTGAGCAACTAATATCCAGTTTAATTACACAGTTGATTACCCATTCCTCTCATTAATAAATTCGTTTATTTGCTGTTTAAGTTTAACTACTTCCTGTTCCTGCAAGCACGAAATAGTCCAGTTCAGATGTAAAATTCAACTCACAATCACAGTTATTGAAGCAAATTGTACCTAACTTGAGGGGAAACAAGGAGTACCTTAACTTGAGTTTCAACATCATGATGTTGAGAGTCCTCGATTAATGTGTGAAGGTGCTGATTATCCATTAAAGTCTAGCAATGACAAAGAAAATGAGAATGTCATGCAACTCACATCTGAATTCATTCAGCATTTAATTTTTCCAAGATAATCTCAGAACAATCTTTCAACTTTAAACAACGAGACTAAAAACATGGGTCAGATTGCAAACTTACGGCATAACTGTTCATGTTCAACTTTACACCTAGTAAATCCCGAATCACATCATGGGTCATGCTTTCAGTGGCAGCTAATCTAGCCTTCAGACTGAATATCTGCCAGAGAATGTGAGCCAAGGTGGATAAAATGTTATTTTAGTAGTACCACTATTCATTTGTGAAAGCTACCTCTTTTTGTCTGCTTGCAGCTATGGCCTCAAGTTCTTCGACACGTTGTCTTCCTGCACTAAGCTCCTCATCCCTGTCGGACTTTATTTGTTGAACTAAGCCCAATCCAATACATTTGAAAGGGGAACCTCCTCCCCTAGACTTTGAAGAATTTTTTTCTAATTTGTTGGATGATGAAGTTCCTTGAGTAGCAGGGAGTTCAGATTTGACTTGTTCTAACATGGCTTCCAATGATTTGAACTGTCATAAAATTGGTAGTTAATGCTGTTTAGTCATCGGAGGTTGATCCCTATATGTTTTAAAATGTAATTGACTGTCATGCCTACAGGGAAAAAAGTTATTTATTTTGGAACTGACTCTTACTTTTGTGTCAAAATAAACACCTTAACTCCAACTTTGATTAATAATTTTTTTCTTTAAAAACATACTTATTTATTTATAAGTAAGCTTTTTAAGCTAAGCCAAACATAATATTATTCCAACCTTTTGCTTGTATTCACAAGCCTGTGCCTCTGCATGCAAATTTAGCTCAGATATATGAGCTTTATATTGGGCTATCTGTTGAAGAAAGACAACAAAATGAACAATAATGTTAAGGGTGAACATTTGACACAAAACATCCGACAATAATTAACACAAATTTTTTATAGACAATCCATGCAATGAGAAACGATTTTACCTCTCCATCTCTGGCAGCTATTTCTTTTTCAAGAATTTGTACTTGTTGAAGAGCTTCTTGAATGTTCTTCCCATTTTCATCCAGTTGTCTGAAGTCAAAGACATATAAGTACTAAGACATTTGTAAACAGTTACATAATAAATACCTAATTCAATGGAGTAATTAATTGAAACCTTTTTAAATCAGAATCATTGCTTCCGACGTTTTGCATTTGTTGTTTAACAGCATGAAGTTCCAGTTCCAGTTCCTCTCTCTCCAACCTTTGGCGTTCAGCTTCTCCTTTGACAATGCCAACCTTAGAAAGCGAAAATCTTGTCAAAGAAAGGACAAATGATATCATTTCTGTATAGGTCTAGCCGTCTAAGGAAGAAGGATACCTTTTGTTCAAGTACATTCACAGTACATTCTAGCTCCTCAATGGACCGCTCTAATAGTTTCACTTCCTCGTCCTTCTCCTCAGCATGGATTTTTCTAGTTTCCGCAATCTGCCTTAACCAAACAGATATATTAAAGGGACCGTTCGATAATTCAGTACATAGTTCGCTGGAAAAGTTTCCTGCCAAGACAGCATTACCTCTTGTGCTTCTACAGCGATTGCTCTGTTTTCATCGGCAACTAATCGTGCCATCTCAAGCCCTTCAGTCAAATTAAGGACTTTTTCTTCAAGATCATCCCTCTGACTGGCGATTGTATCCAAATTGCTCTTCAAGAATTCAGACGCCTTGGTCATTTCAGCAAGAGCAACCTCCATTTCATCAACTTCCATTCTCAAGTTCTCGTTTATGTTGCTTCTCTCTATCAATTCCTTCTCCATGGACATCTTTGCTTCCAAGGCATCCTTAGCATTGGCCATCAACTCTTCGTTTTTGCGGGATAATGAATTTATTGTTTCATGCTCTTTAACAATATCCATTTCAAGAGCAGATATTGTTGCAACCTTCTCTTTCAGTTGAGTTTCAAGTTTTTGACCTTCAACAACAGCTTGGTCCAGTTCACCCGATTTTTTATCAAAATCTTTTTCTAAGGCACTTAGAGAGGCCAAAAGTTCTTCAATCTCATCCTTTTGATCCTTACTATTAGATACAGACTCCTGGAGCAAGCTCAAATCAAATAACAGCCCCTTGAGAATATCATCCTTCCTTGAAAACTCAATTTCAAGAGAGGATGTTAGAGATTTCAGCTCTGTCTCGAGGTATTCAAACTCTTCAAAAAATTTGGAAGCCCTCTCCACTTCCTTAACTATCTTTTGGTACATATCCTCCAACACCAAGATTTTCTCAATATTTAAATTGAGTATCTTGTCACCAATAGTATCTACGGCTTTCATCAAATTAACATTCTTCACAACGTTCGAGCTCAAAGCATTGAGGCAATCATACTCATTATTCTGGTGAGCTTCAAGTTTATTTTTCAAGAATGCATTCTCTTCGATTAAACCCTGAATTTTTGAAGATAACTCATCTTCGACTACAGATTGAGAATGATGGAGGTTTTCCAATTCTTTCCTTGTAAGGTTTAGATCTTCATTTAACATGGCCATGTGATTCTCCAACAACAATATATTCTCTTTCAATCTATGATTTTCTACATCAAGGTCATTAGTACCTTTAAGAGATGATTCAAACTCAGCTTTCGTATCCTCCAAATCCTGGAAAAGTATGCAGCACTCTGCCTTTGCCTTTGCTAACTCATCCTGCAGGGCCTCATTCTCCTTCTCAAGGCAGCTCATTTTTCTAAGTTCTTCGTCTTTCATTTCTACCTCATTTTGAAGCCTGCACAATTCAGTTTCCAGTAAACAGACGTCGTTCTGCAATGTTCCTTTTTGTTGATCAAGCTCAGAGATATGACTAGAAGAAGTTTCAAGAGCTGCTTCCTTCACCTCAAGATCTTTTAATAACTTCGCTTGCTGTGATTCAAGATTCTGAACCTGGGACGACAGGGTTCTCTTTGCTTCCACCAATTCTTCAAATGCACCTTTCAAGCTACTATTTGAATGAGCAATTTCTTTTAATGACTGAATATCTTGTTTAAGAGCTTTGATTACCGTTTCCACCTGGGCAATTGTTGAGAACCTTTCTTCAAGCTCTGACAACAATTCCTGCTGCTTCTTTGTTATTTCTTCAACTTCTTTTTGCAGGAGAGCATGCTCAATTTCCTTCTCCTTCAACATCAACTCATTGGAAGCAGCATCTATGCTCATGAAAATTATGTCTTTCTTGAAATTTTCAAGGACTTCATAGGAACTGATTTCTGCGCTCTCGGCATCAGCTCTTAGGAGCGCCAGCTGCTTTAACTCAGACGACATGATTAAAAATTCAAAATCTTTTTCACATAATTGGATCATGAAATTCTCTTCCCGGTACTCAAGAAGTTCATCTTTATCCTTTATTAGTCTTTCTTGATCCAGGATAGACACTAATACATTCGAGTTACTGAAATCAAGCTCCTTTATTAGGACAGAAAGTTCAGATCCCATATGATTGGACCGTTGCAACATTAACTCCTCTTGTAACTGTAGGTCCTGTATCTTCTTCTCAAAGGAGGCAAGCTTTAGTGTGAGCTCCTCAGATTCGTCTACTTTGCTTGATATACTATCAAAACCTTTCTTAATATCTGCTAATAACTTCCCCTTGAGTATTCTACACATTTCAAGCTCTCTCTGTGATCTAAAATTATGCTCCCGGAGTTCAGAAATTGTGGAGTTTGATTCACATAGACCACAGTGAAGAAGACCATTTTCTGCATTAAGCCCGGTCACTGTTTCTAAGAGAATTCCCATGTGACAAAGATGCAGAACAGACATGGCAAAATCCTTAACGATAATCTCTGACCATACATCTTCAAGAGATAACCTGATCAATCTCATTGATTCGCAAAGTTGGGACTTCATGCCTAGGAAGTCAGATGCTACAGCCTTGCAGTCTTCAGTGGAAGTAGTTTGCACCTGTGCAACAATTTCTTCTAGTTCCAATAACAGGTTCTTCATATCCACAATATCTGATTCATACTGCTTCTCAAGTTTCTCATAATGCTGAACTTTCAGATTATTGGAGGACTTCAAGTTCTGAACTTCTGTGGTAAGGATACCTCTTTCGTTGATCAAGGCGTTTTCCTTTTCCTTCAGCTCATGAATGTTAAGCTTCAAGGCTTCATTAGCTATCATCAGCTTATTTATAATTATGTCTGCTTCTTTCATGGTGTCCTGAACCTCTTCAAATTTCTCAAGGACACAGAAAGCTTCAATGGATTTCTGTGCAGCAACTGCCTTGGCATCACCAAGTTCAGCCTCAAGTAACTGCAGAAAATGGACAGTTGGTACTATTACAACAGACGATTGTGGTACTGATGGAAAATGAAATGTATGCATATAATTGTATTTTTCTCTTGTTATAGCTATAGTTATTGTAAAGATACTTGGATTAAATGCCAGGAAATAGAAAAAATTGGAATATTGAAAGAAAGAATGACATAGGAAATGAAAACTGAAGTTCAGGTATGAAGACAGAGCATTATGGTCTAGTGCATAGGCAGTTTCCAAAATAAAAATGTTATAAATATGATGTCCTACCTGTTTAAGCTGGAACCAGGAAGTGCAAGATTCTTGTACGATTTCTTCTACTCCCTTTAGTTTGCCATCCAAACCAGTAATTTTTAGCTCAAATCCCTCCTCAAAATTATTTATAGAATTTTGTAGCACAGCTACTTGATTCATCAATGACTCGATGCTCTTCTGGTAACGTTGTTCAGCTATCCTGACATCTTCTTTCTCATCACATAATTTAGCCATCTTGGCTTGCAGTCCTTGAACACTCAGAAGGGCAGATTCTATCTCTTTCTTTAGAAGAGCAGTGATAGTATCTCTACCATTCACACCCTTCAGAGTCTGTTCATGTGCCGAACAATTACCATCAATTATGCATTCATCCATATGGTTCGCACTGAATTTTTTTTTTGAAGCCTCAGTTCTCACATCCTCAAGAACACAGGATTCTACATGGTTGATGTCCTGTTCTGTTCCTTTACCAGTCTGCGATGAGACCAAAATAAGAATACATGAAAACACAATAATATATTTACTCCAATAACAAAATAAGTTGCCCGGAATATCCAGGGTACAGTTTGAGAAATAGAAACATTAGCTTACCCACGTTTGACATTTGTCCCCGGCAGGAAGACAAGAAGAACTTTCTAGAGCATTATCTTCACTAGGATCTCCAATCTTTTCCAGATACCCGTTCATGCAAAATTTCAGTGTTGAGACTCCAGATTTTAGCTCCACGAGTTTTTCCCTGGCTTCCAATATATTATTTTCTTCAGTTTCTTCAAACTTTGTCCAAAGAATCTTAGCATGTATCTGTTCCTCGGATAGCTGCAGTTTTAGTCTAGCACAGCATTCTTCTAATGACTTCAGTTCCATTCTGAGGATCTCATTCTGTTTTTCTGCCTCATCAGTTCTTGATAACTGATTGTGGAGAATAGTGTCTTTTTGAATAATCATCTCTGTGGCTTTTCTAAGCTGCTCATCCTTATTATTTAAAGCAATCACATGGTTAGAATTTAACTCAAACAACCGGTTCACAATCACAAAAGCAGCTGTTGCACAGCACGATGCATTTCTGAGTTGATCCTCCCCATGTTTGATTATGCTCTCCAGCTCTTCAATAACAGATGTCTTGGTGTTCAATTCAGATGTTAAAAGGAGATTCTCCTTGTCCTTTTCACTGCACTCTTGCTGGTGTGTTTCGTTCATTACCAATGCCGCCCCTCTGAGTGACCTCAACATGCATTCCATATAGTTTCTCTTATCCATCGCATCCTTTAAGCATTGATTGAGCTCTTCAATTAATACTTCTTTTTCAAGAAAATAAGTTTTCATCCTCCCAAGTTGTTCAGAGATCAAATTTCTATTATAAGGGAATGAACAGGAAATATCATCCAGCTGGTCAGAAACTTCTTTGAGAGCCTCGTGCCCACCAGTAAGAATACCTTCAATCTCAATGGTCAATCGTTCCCATTCTTCCGACAAGTTTCTTAATTGATTCTCTTTGTCTTCTAGCATTTGTGCTAATTTTGTGTTCTCTTGAGTCCTCGTACATAAATTCTCCTCCAGATTTTTCATCTCGGCTTGTAATAGAACCAACCTCTCCCTGGTATCCATCTCTTTCAAGCTACTATCTTGGACTTCCTGCTGAAGAACAGCAAGCTCTTCTTGCAAGCAAATAATCACCTCGGCAGTTTCTGCCTCGACCTGCTTGCGGACTTCGTCCATTTCTTCTTCTTTAGATGCTTGAAATGAATTATCACTTTGATACCACTGATTCAATCTCTTGGCCTTTTCAAGAGAATCGTGCATCTTCTTCAACTTTGCTTCTATAGGAGAATCATTACTTTCGGAATGCTTAAAGAATGAGTGATCTCTAAACTCTTGAGCGTGAATTTGCTCCTTTAAAGAAGAGATTTCAAGCTTCTGTTTATGCAAAAGTTCAGTGTAGTTGCTGTTAGAATTTCGAAGTTCCTCTATCTCATTAATCGTTAGAAATTGCTGAGACTCAAGAGCTTCAATAACAGATTTTGCTTTCTCAAGTTCTTCTTGGACATATTCACATTTTTGAGTAATAGACAGAATCATTTCCTTCGACGACTGAAGTTCTCTGTTCAAAGATTGTGCCCTTTCCTCTGCTTCAGAAGAGTGTGACTTCTCTTCTTTAAGAATAATTTTCAAAATGTCCAACTCCAGTTGTAAATCCACGACATCTTCTTCACGTGTCAGAGTTCCGTACCTAGTTTGGTCCTTCTCTTGCTCCTTGGCTAATATTATCTGATTGTTGAAAATTGGAACTTCCTTTATTGATTTCTGAAAGAAGTGGCCATCATCATTTTCTCAAGAAAATAGTTTTAAACAGAAAATAAAGACGGCCAGAAAATTTTATTTGCTAGATATATTCGCCCAAACCTTCTAGTGAGCAAAAAAATAAAAGAATTAGCCTCTGTTTGAGAAGAATTTATAAACGGATCAATTTATAAATAGATAGAAATGGGTGGTGAATAGTACTCATGTGTCAGTTGAAATGTGTTGTTAAAAATGAAGATTGAACGTTGTTGCTTATTTATAAATTTTGACAAACAAATGCTTGAACATGAAATGCATCATTATGTAAAGAACCGTGCTGTATGTGCAGCACTATTGTTATGTAAAATCATCACAAAAGAAATTCTAGTGTGCTGTCCTTTTATGACAGCAAATGGAGATAAAAATAAATAAATAAATAAGAATCTCTTATTAACATAGTCATGGAAAACACGCAAGAAAATTTGGTGTCTCAAAACTTGAACACTTTGATAATATAATCGTGCAAGGAAGTATAAATCGTGCTCTTTCTCATCTTCCGCTCTCAAGTAAAAGTTAATGGTACCTTCAAGAATTCAGGACAGGAGTCATGCTCATGAGTTGCAGATCCGATGGCATTCAATGATGTCTTTAACTCGTGAATTTCCCTGAACAAGATTAGCACAAACAAAAGTTACAACCAGGAATGGACGAAGAAGATCCTAAAATACAAAGAAAACCCAAAAAACATTTTAAATGAATTAGACTTGTTACCCTCTGAGCATTGCATTGTTTTCTAAAGTACAGTTTAGCTTACTCCGAGTTTCCTCTAATTCACACATAGTCCTCTTCAACTGTAAAAGAAAATTACATATTAGAAGTCAAGGTCGGGAAATAGATCTTACAATAAACAATATTTTCAGGAATATGACTCCCAACCTCCTCGCGGAGTGAATCATCTTCCTCATTGGTATGAACAGCACCCTGTCAATGGAAACGAAGAGATGTTAAGGCTTCTGCAAAATCAGTAGACCTGAATCTTCTTTTCCAGAGTAGACATGAAAAAACAGTAAACAGGTCTCTTTAAATTTTTACATGAGACGCTGTACTTGTGTCTTGATGGCTTTGCTGCTTCGAATTTCCTTCAAGGAAGAGAATCAGCTGCCAAAGGGAAAAATTCTGGGTCAAAGGCATAAACTAATTTGAGAAGCATAAAAAAGATATGGACTGTTGGATAGATAAGATACCTGGTTCCGCAGTTCAGATACTTCAGCCAACAACATATCTCTCTCGCCTTCTCCATAGAATTCTTGAAATCTATAAGTTCCAATGAACAATTTTTGAAATAAAATAAAAAACTTGCGAATAAATTCAAGCTGCATAAGATTGTTTTTTTTTTTCGAAAAACCTACCGTCTAACTTGCTCTAGAAGCCTAATATTTTCAACGGCAAAGCGCGTCACTTCTGGATTTCTTTCAACTCTTTCACGCAGCAGCTGAATTTCTTCTGAAAATTCCCTGTTCTCTTCCAGCAAATAAGCATCTGCTGATGTGAATCCACCAAGAAGAGACTCCATTCTTTGAATTTTGTCTTCTCTAAATTTCAACATCATTTTTGAGCACCTGGTATCTTCTTCTCTTTGACGAACCTGAAAAGCAATGTCATCATGAAATTTAGCTTTCTAAATAGCTAAACTCAAAATAAACTCTTCAGTTATTTCCTGCAACACCTGTCGCGCCATAAAAGAGAAAGAGGGAGAGAGTTACCAGACGGTTCAAGAGCTCGATTTCAGCTTCAAGCCGTTTAATAGAAGTCTCTGCCGTTTGTTCCCTCCTTATGGCACCAGAAAGTGTAGCTTCCAATGATTTTAACTGTGGAAACATTGGCAAAAAGAAGAAAATGAAAACCATAAGGCAACATGTCAAAACTTTTCTTTTGAAGGCTTAACTCGAACTGCCTGTCATTTGCTGTCGACCATGAGCAACAAATATCCAGCAATGGAACCAGCTGAGGGAAGAAAATATGAAAAGAAGCAAATTACAACTTGCTATACCTGTTTACAAGACATTCTGAGAACACCTTCAGGTGCTTTTCCAAGTAAATTACCCTGG
>CAIGRT010205817.1:0-18722 GCA_903798405.1 Fraxinus platypoda | reverse complement strand
GATTGCTTTTAAATTAAAGTTTAGTGACTTAATTGCTTCAAATTGAAGTTTAATTATTTGATTGCAACTAGGATGAAAGTTCAGTGACCTCCAATATAAATAACCCAAGGGAAAGTTAAGGTTGATACCACTTTTTGTGTCTCGACTTGGGAACGTAACGAAGCCTAATAAGGCATTCTATTATCATACATCTTACTGTACAAGAAAAACAAGACAATGCTTATGATTAGATTTTCAAAGGAAAACAACCATTGTCTTGCCTTAATAGTAAAACCAACAACTGACTACCAATTTCAAGTTTCACAAGTACTCAACAGTAAAATTTAATTTCCGTGGCATATTTTACACCAACTTCCACTGATGAATCCACGTGAGTACGGACGAATTCAAGTGAGCAAGGACGGTCGCTAAATAGCCACTCGAGCGACTGTCGAGCAACCGCTCAATGTAAGGAAAAAAAATTCACCGAAACCAGCACGAGTGACCGCAAGGACTCAACGGTGCTGGCTCTGCCCCTGCCAACTTCAATAGTTTCAGTAGGATAACAACATAAATGGGACACTAACAAACATGTCCCTACTCCTAATGTTTTTCTATTGCTCAAGCATTTTATCTTTGTTCCCTGTCATTTCAAATGCCCATAATATTTCTCCAACATAACATGTGCCATCAATTGATGTTTACACACCATTTTCAAACTTGCCAGTTGAAATAGTAACTTAAGAGTAGAGTGAAAAAGAAAACAAGAAAGTCAAAAAGCAGATTCGTGTCGACTAAACAACATGACCCACAATAAGTGCGAGTAATCGAACCAAGGGGAAAAAAACAAAACGAACCCGAGTTAGGGGAAAGGAAGCTACTAATTATTGATCATGCTTGTAGACCGTAGCATTACAAATGGCTACCATAAGTTGGACGGCTTCGCACGTCTATGTTCACTATGCAAAAGGATGGGACACATTTATGTGCACCCACTAATTATTATACTTTTTAATGTAAAAGTGAAGGGTGCTTCGTTTCTTTTCCTTGTGATTTGGAAGTGCTAATGAAATTGACTAACTGAAAAAGCATTATCGAATCGTCTCTTCAAAGCTATCGAATCAGATTTATTCATTTAGCAGCAAATGCTTGTCCAAATATATACGGGAAGGTTCCTAGCAAGTGTTACCATTATTTGGCTTGTATAAGTTTGTATTATTTTGATTATGTTAAAGGGTAAAATCCTATATCGAATAAAGATAAAATTATAAACATATTTATAAAGCTTTGGATTGCTCATTTTAATAAGATTGATCTTTTAATATAGAATTTCAAATCTTAATATGGTATAAAAGTCCATTAAAATTCAACGATCAATTCAATCCGATTAAAATTCAAAAAAATTTAATATTGGTCTGCTCAAACGAGTCACTAATGCTAATTGATAAAATTTCACATTAAATAAAAATGAAAACATAGACCAACTTAAGAGTTTTGATTACTCCTCTTAATAAGTTTGATCTTTTAGGATGAAACTTCAAGTCTTAATAAATTAATAATAAGTGAATTGTGGTATGAGCATGTTTGGGTGCTACTTATTTATCTTTGGGTTCTACTTATTTATCTTATGAGTAAGATATTCATAAGTAAAATAAACATGTTCTTAACTGACAAAAGTTCATTTAACTTCATGTTGAATTTATTTTAGGTTTGTAATGTAAATGTACAATTTAAAGAATTCAAATATATTGTAAATAATATAATTATTAGTAAATGATAATTATATCTCTGCAGCCCTAGTTTTTATTACTATTATATCCCTAATTCTTCCATATAAATATGGAGCTTTGATTCCCAATATATTACACACAAGTCTCTTAACTTCTCTACTCTATCTAATTTATAAAACATTATTAGCACGAAATTCTAACCAATTAAGTTAGCAAAATATATTTCTCTTTCTACTTTAAAATCTTTAGCCAGCTGAGGTGGAATTTTTTTCTTTCAATTAAAGAAATACAAGAAGTTCTAGCCAATTGAGTTTATAAATAAACTCTTTTAATCTGCTCAAAGAAGATGTTAGTATTTTCGTAACTTTAAATTGCATAATAAAGATGTATAGTTATTCGATTTGATTATATCAATTTATGATAGATAAATATTTATTTGAAAGTAATTTTTTTCATTCAATATTCCAGAAAAAAATTGTATTATTATTCTTAAAAAGAAACAATCTAAATTAATATTTCAGAAGAATGTTGTAAAATTGCTCGAAAAGGAATATAATATTTGTATTATTTTATTGCTCCAGACGATGCACAAAAATTCATATATAACAATATTTAAAATAATATTATATTATTACTTTTGAAAGTGTATAATATTTGTGCATATCATATTCTAATCGAATTTCATGTCGATGTTCTTGGTATCCATGAATTGTTTCAGTTGAAACTTGAAAGTGTTGTCATTGTGGATTTAAATTCAAACGTGGTTATGTTCTTCTGTTCTTTTAAATTAATCTAACGGGCCTGTTATTTGGTTTCCAAGTTTTTTTTTTTTTAAATATTATTAATTTGTCTATTTTTTCTTTTTCTTTTTTTCATTGCACGAATATAATTATTTCTTTTCAACAATTGTTTTAATATATAATTTAAGCCCTCTAAATGTAATCTTCTTTACATTAATTTTTTTATGTTCATTTAAAGTATATATTATTATTTTTGTCGAATTTTTTTACCTTTAAATTAATAATGTATTACGTGGTTGCTCTTGAAAAAACACAAATTTACAAAATATTAACATTATTTATATATAACATACTCCTGAAAAGTTAATATTTTAAAATAATAGTTTGTTATTACTCCTGGAGTAGCATAATATTATTAATATTCTAAAAGAATATTATTTGCTCTTGAAGAGCATGATATTACGATTTAAATATTTCAGAATAATATTAATTTAATGCTCTCGATGAAGCAATAGTAAAATATAATATCATTTATTTAAAAAACGATAATAATAATAATAATAATAATAATAATAATAATAATAATAATAATTTATCGTGCTTTCGAAGTAGTACACATCTCAAAAAATATCATATGATTTACAATCATATTTAATTATGTTTATGCTCCCGAAAAAGCTTAACTAAATATGAAATATGTGTAAATATTTTAGAAGAATATCACAATTAATCTAACGAAGAGATTGTGATTTTGGATGATGATTGAAATTTTAGTAAAATATGAGTTAATGAAAATCTTATTCAAGGTTTCAGAAGAATCAATATTCTGTAATATGAATGAACAAAATTTACTATTGTTACTATTTTGTTCTTTACTTAATATAAAAGAAACTTACAAAGTTTCTAAATTAATGTGTCATAATTAGTACACTAACATTGTTTGGCATGTCCAGTTAGATTATCACTTGATCAATAATGATGCGAAATGAGAATTCAAATGAACATTTAACGAATTACCAAAAGATTTTTCAATTTAAAGAATGCATATATAATGTTTGTTCTTTTTATTGAAAATTAAACATTGAATGTCACTAGATAAAATAGGGATTGAATTCCCTATATTTCTGAAAAATAATTAGAATTATAAATGAGGACTCATCATTTTTTTACGTTAATCATCTAAATATTATTTGTATCTATCTAGTTAAATAAGAATTGAATTTCCTATATTTCTGAAAATTAATTATGGTGATATATGGGCCCCGTCACCCTCGACGTTGACCATCTAAATATTATTTGTATCTAATAGATTTGATACATCTACTAGATAATTGCAGGTATTAAAAACTTGAAATTTGTGAAACCATTACTCAAAATTTAAATTATGAGCATAATTTTCAGATGACACAATTAAGACAATGTGTCTTGTTAATGTTAGTGAGTCTAAATTTCAACATTTTAATAAGTGTTAGTTGGTATGTCGATAAATGATTTAACACTATTGATTGTTAAACGTCTCCAATTAATTTAATTGAAAACAAAGTACTTCCAATTTTTATCTAGGAATTGTTATTACGCATCATGCCAGTATCATAGTTCTCTATGTTATAGCCTGATTTATGGTTAGAGCCTTTTTTTTTTTCATCTAATTATTTTGAATTGCAATATACCTACAATTGATTCACCACAATGCACTAAGGCGAAAATAAATTTTTTTTGAGAATAAATGCGTAGTTTGAACCCTTATCCAAAACGGGTGATATTTTATAACGCATTAAAAATGATTGTCAATTTGATATGACAATTTTCTCAGCATTAAAGGGAGGAATTAAACAATTAAAAATAATGTACAAATGCAACATTATATAAATTATCGCAAAAAATAATTCGAACCAGAAGTTCAAAAGATAATTTATTCAAATGCATTTACTGACCAAGGAGGTCAATAATATCTCACACCAACTTTAAATGCTCCAACTCGAATTAACATATCTGAGGACAATCAGTTTATATTATATCTGATAATTTTATTGCACACTTGAAGGGTGATGATATTCGATTCTAACATAAAATTTTCCAAATGAAAATGGAGGAATTAGTAAAGATGGTCCCATTAAAGAGGCATATACTTTTGATGAGTATTTAGACACACAAATTATAAATCCTCATAAGCGGTTCAAGTATATGATGTGTTGAAAATTGAGACGTCTCAATAATTTATATCATTATAGAAAAGAATAGAATTGATAAAGTAAAATATGTCAACAACACTTTTACACATAATGAACTGTATCATATAGCGATGAATCAAAATAAACGCCTCGAAATATATCGATCGAAGTAATGATTGACCAAATAAAAGGGACACAATCTTAAATTGGATTTACTAGAGAAACCTGGAGTTTCTGAACATGCGGTCCGAAAAATCTAAAGATGTATACTTATACGAAAAGAAAATGAGAAAAATAAAGTCATAATATGTCATGCACAATTCTCAATATTGTGAATTTCACAAAGATCGTGATGGATGAAATTACAAGTTCATATCACGTTGTCTTGATGATGCATGAAATTTGAAATACGTTATAATCAACTCATTTGACATAACTATTAATGTTATCTGTGAATGATTTAATATACTTGAAGCATAATTCAAGTGATATTATCATGAGGGGGGTAAATACGCGTTATACTCATTTTCCCTCGACCAAGGTTTTATTCCATTGGATTTTTCTGACAAAGTTTTTAATGATACAATTTTTGTAGCATACTCAAATAAATAATGTACTATTTTTCCTTCATTAAGATTTTTTCCACATAGTTTCTCTTAATAATGTTTTAACGAAATATATTATTTATGTACTGAATGTCCATGACACAAGACATTTACCCTCAAAATAATATTCTGAAATATATGAGACTCTCTAAAAGATCAACAATAACTATTTTTCGAATCATCATGTTACTATCGTTATCAAAGGTTGACAAATATTTCGTATAAAGATGGTATTATTTGAAAACTATGCAAGACAATATGAGACATCTTCATTAAAATTTACAATATTGAATATATTAGCGTACAAGACAATGGTGAATTGATACAAGAATTGAAATCAGAGGAGTAGTTGTACCCTTTTTTCCTTTGATCAAGTTTTGTCCCACTAGATTTTCTTGACAAAGTTTTAACGAGAAATATATTCTGTAATGTACCATTCAAGTGGAAGTATTGTAAATAGTATAGTTATCAATGAATGACAATTATATCTCTACATTTCTAGTTTTTGTTTTCATTGTATCTCCAATTCTTTCCTATAAATGTAGGATTTTGGTTCTCAATATTGTTAAGTTCAAATTATAATTGGCAATTTCTAAATTTGTAATTGACAATTTCTTTAGTCAAAATCATGTCCTAATTGAATTGTATTAGTGGTTTATCAAGTTGTAATCAAAGTCAAAATATGAGTTATGGAGTCCTACTTATAGCAAAATAGTTGGATTGGTAGTATAGGTATTGAAAAGTCCAATGTGTCCAAAAAGATCGCACATGATCATTGAAATGCAATTAGAAGTCAAAGAAGTGTAAAACCATTTTCGCAAATCATGCTCCAAATTCTTAGTCACAAGTTTCAACGCATTTTTCACATAGAAAACATTTGTATTTTGATGTGATCTAGGATACGAGAGCAAGTCCAGGTAAGGATCAATTAATCGCTGAGGAATGGCCTATGACTAGGTCGCGAGCAAAGCATGTCAAAGAATCTATGAGATTGCTTGTTCAAGCAACAATGGACGAAACATCAATCACAACAAATAAATGAACTAGTTTCATGTTGGGTTTAGAAGAAAAAACCAACGCGGTTCAAGTAACAGACGAGGAAGCTGTTCGGGACAACTATGCGACCGCATAGCCCCTTACCGAAACGAAGTTGAAGGTTCAAGATACAATTATGCGACCGCATAGTTCAAATTGGGTCGCGAATTTTTCAAATTTTGCGTAATCTTCTATTTTAGTTAAAAAAAAAACTCTTGTATGGTATATATTTATATATCTTTTGAGACTTAATTCCGTTTTCTAGTTAGGTTTTATGGGTTCCCTATAAATATGACACATTCTATTCACGGTAAAACATACAATTTGAGAGATTTTACTACAAGACATAATGCTTTCTTCTCATTCTTCATTGAATTAATTGTAAACTTATCAAGAATATTTCTTGTGGTATTCAAACAAATCGTGGGAGATTTTTGAGTCTTGTAATCACGTGGTCAACATATTGTCGGCGATTGTGTTGGTTCCTTGATTCAATATTTTTGAATCGAGCTTAAACGTTGATTTCTTGGCTTTCTTGGGTTGAATCAATCTTGTATAGGTTTTGTATCCACCATTGCTACGAGGGTTCACATCAGATTTGGATAACGCTATATATAGAATAATTGTAGCCCTTTGAGTTATCTTTTCAACTCATTTTGAATCATCTCAATCGAATATCGACATAGATAGTTAAGATGAAAATAATGACAACAGCTCAGCTGCCGCTTGTATGTCGCTGGCCTGCACTCGAGCGACTTGGTTATTCGATGAACAGTAACATTCGACTTTCATGCTGATTTTGAGTTACTTTTCATTCCAAACACTGTCCATTATAAATATAAACCATATGGAACGTCCAAAAGTGTGTTGAATCATATTTATTCTATAGAGATCAATTCTTTGATGGTCCAAAACATTCATTGATTCCAAAATTAAACCACCACATATTACTTGATTCATAAATTCTTCCGAATCATATTTTGTTGATCAAGCCATATTGTTTCATATTAAATCATAGATCAAAACACACGATATCTTTTGATTAAACACTAAACCACCTAATCCACTGGAGATAAATCGATACCAGGGATCGAGAGCTGTTACAGAAGCACAAATTCAGGAAGATTAATGTGAGGTACCAGGA
Source organism: Fraxinus platypoda (assembly GCA_903798405.1). Lineage (NCBI taxonomy): Eukaryota > Viridiplantae > Streptophyta > Magnoliopsida > Lamiales > Oleaceae > Fraxinus > Fraxinus platypoda. Next base: position 11,318 of record CAIGRT010205817.1, on the reverse strand, counting down.
GTCGAGATATGAAGTTAGATGCATGCAATCCAGGATGGTTAATGTATAAACCAAGAGTCGGGATTTGTTTTGAAGGAGCGCACCNTGTATAAACCAAGAGTCGGGATTTGTTTTGAAGGAGCGCACCTCCGGTAGGATCAAGGGAGACTAGGGAGGACTAATGTAAGTTACCAGGAGTCGAGATCTGAAGTCAGAAGCATGCAATCCAGGATGGTTAAGGTATAAACCAAGAGTAGGGATTTGTTTTGAAGGAGCGCACCTCCGGTAGGATCCAGGGAGGCTTCATGAATTAAGGTAAGAAGTTCTACGAGGTAAACGGATTGTGACCGTACTGTAAGTTTACTTCAATTTATAGTGGATTATTGATTGACAAAGTGTCTGAAGTTTTTACCCAATTCGAATTTCTCCATGATCGTCTTTGGTGTTCTTTCCTACTTTAATTATTGATTGTGACATTCAAATAATAGGGTAATTGAACGTTATTGACTAATCACCTAGAAATAATTAAAAAGTGACTTGTTGTTTTTAATTGTGTAATTTCTCTCGTTGGGTCAAAATATTCGATAAATTTGAACTTTCAAGTGGTATCAGAGCCTAATAGCGATTATTGACCCAAATTCTTTTTTTAGATGAGTCAATTACATTCTGATGTAGGATCTGAGGATAATAGGGATATCTATGAGGCGTTTGACGAATTGTTTGAGGAGATGCCTTAAATTGAAAAAAGTGAATAACTCCGTCTTTAAGAAATTGCATAAACTTTAATGTGTGTGTGTGTGTGTGTGTGTGTGTGAGAGAGAGAGAGAGAGAGAGAGAGTTTAGAGGTCAAACTTAAGGAGTCTATTAGTGGATTGAATGAATTAAGGATTGAGAAAGAGTCATTAGAAATTACGATTAAATCTTTTATATTTGATCTTGAAAAATAGAATGTCCAACTTCAATCCTTCTCTAGTGGATCTAAAAAGATTGATAACGTGACATGTTTGAATAAAGCAATTGAGGATAAAAGAGGTATTGGCTTTAATGAAAAAAATTCTCAAACTTCTTCTTCTTCTTCGAAAAATAAATTTGTACCTGCCTCGAAGCCTAAGGCTCAAAACTTGAGACTTAGAGTTACTCCTATATTTATCCTCACGTGTCACCATTGTGGTAGAGTATGACATATAAGATCTAGGTGTCGCGAGCTCTTGAATAGGAATAAGACCAATAATGTAGGTATTCGAGGACCAAAATCATCTGCACAACATATATTTTCTCCACCTAAGATTCAAAATATGAAACCTATGGTTATTCCTAAATTTGCTCATACGCGTCACAATTGTGGTGAGTTTGGACACATAAGACCTAAGTGTCACAAACTTTTGAATAGAAATAAAAGTTAGAATATATCTAGTCGGGTTGACTTCCTTAGGGATCATGTTAGTCACTTGATCAAGTTGATGACACAATTGACTATAATTAATTCTGTTTCTAGAAAAATCTGGATTGAGAAGAGTGATCTGAGAAATTATGAATCTAATCACGGTGCTCTTAAAGGTAAGAGGGATGGTGTATCTCAATGAGTATGTACTTTGGTGCATGCTGCATTATTCATGATTTTTATATATTCATGCATTCACATATTTTCATTGTATATTAGGAGTTTCATTTTACTTTATTCTTTATTATAAAAAATGATGAGAATGAAAAACAATAAGAAAAACATTTTCTTTTTTGAACATGTTATTTTGCTACCAAGTACTAGTTATGTTCATAATTGGTAAATTAAATTTTCATTAATTTGCTTATAACTTGTTTGAAATACTTGGTATGTGTTATTACATGTATCTTATGCAATGCACACATTAGACTCTTGTGAGTGGATTTTGACATCGTATTTGAGATTTGGGATGGAGGTCATCTGTGTGGTGAATTAACTTTAAATATGTAATGACATTTAAACTAATTGACCTAAACTCTTATATATTTCCCTTGAAAGAAATATTACTATTGAGTTTCAAAGAATTTTTTTTTAATTATATAAAATGTTGTGAGACAATCTTATATTGTTCTTCATAGCCTATACGACTTAAGTGATGCCCTAAAAGTCATCTGACTTTGAAGTCATCGGCCTAAAGCTCGTTATATGGGTCATGTAAAAAGTTTAATGAAAAAGAATCTGCACATAAGATTTGAAAACTAAAAAAAATATACATATATATGTGCTCACAGGTAGGGGGAGAAATAAAAAAAAAATTATACAATTAATTATGAGCTCTTCAATTTATAAAGGTCCTAATAACATTGACATTGACTTTATACTTTGAAGAATATATTCATTCCAGTGATTCTTTGCACGTCATTTATCATTGATTTAAGATTTTGAAACTTGCTTACATGAGTTTAATGACATTTCTCACACTTGAATAACTTATATAATTTACTCCATCTAGGTTTAAAATAGGTTATATGAAAAAAAAAAATACTTGTTTATAAATTATGCATGTATAAGTAAACAAATAACTGTTCATGATGATAAATTTGAAAATCTATGAAAAATTCAAAAAACTGTCGGTCCTAAAATTGAAATTTTTTTATTCTCATATCACATGTTTTTGCATAATTTTTGTATTATTATACATGTGCATATTTTTTTATTCATTCGTCTCTGTGTTTGACATAATTATTACTTGTCTTTCATTTGTTATTCGTGACAAAAAGGGGGAGAGATGTGTATTGATTTTAGGGAGTTGATTATATAAGTTAGGGAGAGAATTTTAAAAATTTGATTGATAGATGACTTAGAAGGAGTCATTTGATATATTTGCTGGAATTTTATTATTGATATAGTGTTGGGTTTTATCTATATTAATATAAAATTTTATGGTTTACTTTTAAATTTATAATTTACATGATATTGCATGTTTCGGTGTTACACGTGCTTTATTATGTGTTTTATTTAATTTAGTTATATGATTTTAGTTTTGATAGTTTCCTCTTTATTTTTTTCACGTGGTATTGTGATTTCCATATGTTTCAGGAAACATGTTGAGAAAGTATTGAATTTTTTTTAGGAAGTTTATTTTTTGATAGTTTTGGACTTATTGCTTTTGAAATAAATATGATTTTGTCAGGGAATGCCAAATGGGAAGATTGTTAAATCCAAATTATAATGGACAATTTCTAAATTTGTAATTGACAATTTTTTTTAGTCAAAATCATGTCATCATTGAATTGTATTAAGAGTTTATCAAGTTGTAATCAAAGTCAAAACAGGAGTTATTGAATCCTGCTTATAGCAAAATAGTTGGACTAGTAGTATATGTCTTAAAGGAGTTCAATGTGTCCAAAAAGATCACATATGATCATTGAAATGTAATTAGAAGTCAAAGAATTGTAGAAGTGTTGTGCAAATCATGCTCTAATTCTGAGTCACAAGTTGCACCGCATTTTTCACAAAGTTAACATTGGAATTTGGACAAGGCTATTATTAGAAGAATTGTATCCATTTGAATTGGTTTTCCAACGCATTTTGAATCACCTTAATCGGATATTGAAAGAGAAAATTATGATGAAAATACTGACGAATGCTTAGATGTCGCTCGCCTGGTACTCGATCGACTTGGTTATTCGAGGAACGGTAACATTTGATTTTCAAGCTAATTTTGAGTTATTTTTTATCCGAAATATTACCCATTATAAATACAGTCCCTATGGGACGTCCAAAAGTGTGTTGAATTAGATTTATTCCATTGAGATCAATTCTTTGATAATCCAAAACATTCATTAATTTCAAGATTCAATCACTACATATTACTTGATCCATACATTCTTCCAAATCATATTTTGTTGATCAAGTCATATTATTTCATATTAAACCACGGATCAAAACACACAAGATCTTTTGATCAAACATTAAGCACCCTAATTTATCGGAGATAAATTGATACCAAAGATCAAAAGTTGTTGCAGAAGCACAAATTCAGGAGGACTGAAGTGAGGTACTAGGAGTCCGGATCTGGTGTCGGAGCACGCAATACAGGAGGGTTAAGGTATAAACCAAGAGTCGGGATTTGTTTTGAAGGAGTACCTCCAATAAGATCAAGGGAGACTGCAGGAATTGAGATCAGAAGTTATACGGGGAAGATGAGTATGTATCGTACTGTAAGTTTGCTTCGATTTATAGTAGATTATTGACCGGCAAAGTGCAGGGAGTTTTTATCCAATTTGGAGTTTCTCCGTGATCATCTTTGATATTCTTTACTGTTTTAATTATTGAATGTGGCATTCAAAACATATGGTAATTGAACTTGATTGAATAATCACCTAGAAACAATAAAAAGTGATTTGTCGTTTTTAATTGTGTAATTTCGCACGTTGAGACTAAATATTCGATAAATTTGAACTTTCAAATATATTACAAAAGAGTCTATTAATTTCTCTGTAATTTTATCTTTTTTTCTAATTTATAACAAAATCAATGTAGTTTTACTCTATTTTTTCTTTTCAAAAATTACGTGCATCATGTTCATGTCACGTCCGTATCCGTACAGGTGCCCTTCTGAACCGAACAGAATCCACTTCTACAAGAGGGTGACTGCCATTTGTTTTCTTCATCCATTTCTGTAATATATTTGTGGCAGTAATGTAATCTGAAACTGAAAACTAGTGAATTATTAATTATCACAGTTATCTTCTGACCAAAACAATTAAGGGCAGCTAGCCCTAAACCCAATGTGAAAAGAACATGTCCAAATCTCTCTGTTCAAAGTTTGCCAATAGCCTTGGTCAAAGACTGAGAGTTCAGCAGTACCAAAGTAAGGTCATAATCATAAGCCACAAAATGTTTGACCACTACTACAATCGAAGAGTGAATCTAACGTACGACATTAGTTGTCAATTAACAACAATAGTTGACAATCACGTATTGTCAAAATCCTAACATGTGAGGTAGAAAATAGTGTTTTAAAATGGAAGAATATGATGATATTAAATAGGATGTTATCAAATAATATTGCACATTTAGCATGATTCATAATTGAAAGAGCTTTCCCGTCAAGCTGATACTTCACTCATAGTCAAAATTTTCAATTTTGTATTCAATGAGGGTCATGTTTGGCATACAATATATTATCGAACGGGGCAGTCCATCAATAACTTATTTTATCATTATTATCCCAGCTTCTTATAGCTAGATTGATTAAATTTCAAACTTCTTTTTGTTAACCAAATAAGTACTGAATGAATGGTTAGACCAAATTAAAAAGGAACCAGGGCTTTAGCATTGAATGAAAAGAGTGTGTTTGATGCGTTTAGGAGAGAATGTATTTTTTTGATGTGATGTGATGTGATGTGATGTGATGAGGATTATGTGGTTGAAAAAGAAGGAAAAGTTATTGATGTGAAGAAAAATATTATTTTATTGAAGAATATGTTATTGAAAATGAGTAGAAGAATGAGAATGAGAATGTGACCCGAACATGAGCTAAAAGAGTTGGATAAATCTATATGGAAATAGTAAAACCATGGAGACCTTAAAAAATTGAAAAATTTCGCTGGCGGTTTAAGTTTTTACTAGTTTGCATTATACGAAATTTAGCCCAAGCTCCATTTTTCGAGAATATATTTTGTAATGATTTTTTTTGGAGAATATTTAATTGAATTGTATGAAAAAAAAATTGTAGCTTACATGCAAAATTATTTCATTTAAAAAACATATGATTGAAATTAAGTTTGAGAAAAAAATTTAAATAATGAGACTCAAGCTTAGATTTAGCCCATGTTTGGTGGCCATTTTTTTGAAAAAAAATATTGTTTTAAATAGTGATCGTTGGGAGATTGTGTGGTTAAAAAATGGAGAAAAATTTTGGATTTACACATAAAATATTTTATTGTGTGAATGTATTGTTGAAAATGAGTAATATAGAAATTTTTTGTGAAATAATAGGAAACAAACAATGAATTAATTACAAAAACTATAACGTCTTCTAAATAGTATTCATGGGTTTGGACTTAAGAATTCTATTAAAAAAGAAAAGCGAAGATGTATGTGTTAGTTGTTCCAATAATCACTAAAATCTGGTTTGTATTTTCAATTCCTTACTACATTTTAAGATGTCGAGTTTTGATTACTAAACTTCTCAAAGTGTTGGATGTTATTCACTAAAATCACTTTCATTCGCATCTCTAACGGAATATTTGACCTGGCAGGCGGAGCTCATAGTTGGCGCCCCATCACGGTTAGATGCTCAATTATGAAAAAGGAATAGTCAACGTAAGTAAGGTGGCTTTAATTGCTCACTATAATTTAAGTTGAACGAGTTTTGCCACTAAACTTCTCAAAGTCAATCTGAGATTATATGAAAACATGAGTTTTATTTATTTTCTATGTTTAATTTTGTGCTATTATGTGTTTAAAAAGTTATTTTTAGATTGAACATTTTATTTAATTATTTCACTGATGGAATATAATACAAGATACAATCAAATCAAACTCGATCACCATTCCCTAATGATAGTTTTACGTAAATTTTGTTTACTTGGGTAACTATATTTTCATTTAAGGTAACTTCGTCGAGACATAAATATTTGAAATTTTACGCCCTTTTTCAAATATTTTATTTTATTCCATGTGTAGAAGATTATGCCGCATTAATATCACCGACAATATGAAAATACTTATCGTTCCAGTATTTTATGAAATTCGAAAATATAAAAAAGTACATCACCAAGCAAATACATTCAAACATATTAAACTCTTAATGAGTTGCAATACAATTCCAAAAACACCTAAATTTTCAACTTCTACCATTTGACATGACAACTATATTACACGTACTAATTCCGTCAATAAAATAATTCAGTAAAATGGTCGACTTGGAAAGTCTTAAGAGATAAAATCTCATATCTAATAAAGATGAAAATATATACCAATTTATAAGGGTTCGAGTTAATCCTCTTAACAATGTTGACCTTCTAAAATGGAACCACAAGTCTTAGACCCTGTTTCGTATTAAATTTTAATCTAAGTCAAAGTCAAACAATCAATATTAACCACATATTTCATTGGTCCTACAACTTTTTAATCACGCATTTCATTAACTTTTATCAAAATCTACTAAAAATTTAATTTTAATCTCCACTGAACAAGGGTTTAACATGGTATCAGAGTCCATTAAACTCCAATGAGCAATTCGATTCGATTAAGATTAAAAAAAAAAAAAAAGAACACAGATTTCAAGATTGATTTGCTCAAATGAACCACCATCGTGCGAGAGCATGTTATGGGATAAAATTTCATATCTAATAAAGATGAAAACATAGATCAATTTATAAGGATTTGAATTCTTTCTCTTAACAAGATTAACCTTTTAAGATGGAACTCAAGTCTTAATAAAAAAACTTTCTAAACACATAAAAACACAATAATAAACAAAGACGTATGCCAAATTTATAGTGAGCAATCAAAGATGACTTTCTTACGTGGACTATCACTCTTCTATGATTGGACATCTAACGATGATGGGCGCTAGCTGAGAAATTCGTCAGCCAAGTCAGCTATTTCGTTAGAGACGAGAAATGAAAGTGATTCCAGTGAGTAACATTCGACACTTTGAGGAGTTTAGTGGTTAAAACTCTCTGTTTTAAATTTTAATGTGTAATGAGCAATCAAAACATCAATATAAGTTTAATAATTATTGGAACAATTAACTCATATATCTCCAATGCAATTATGGAATTTATAATGATACGTATTTAAGCTTTGAATAATGCTAGTTGTACATTATTCTTTAACACTTTCCTTGACATCCTCTTACGTGGAAGAAATTTGGACAGTAATGTGATGGTTATGGTCAAATCAATGATATAGATGTAACCATATGAAGAAAATTTAAATCTTGATTTCAACAACTATGTACGTTGTTAAGCACTTAAGCTTTTGTCTCTATGTATGTTGTTAAGCTTCTGTCTCTTTAAAAGCATCTGCACTCTCTTAGACCTGAAGTATATGATACACTGAAAACTAAACATAATGATACCACTGTATCACTCCACACTCCAATGCACACATTTTCAAGATTTACAAGTCACAAAAGTTGTGGTACATGGCTAGACAAATTGCCCCCACCTTTTAGCGTAAAAATCAAATTTTTAGTAAATTTTAATAAAAATGATAAAACATATAATTGATAAAAGTTGAAGAACCATGAAATGTGTAGTTTAAAATGAGTTTTAAAAAAATGAATTTTTGAAAACGAGGGCCAAACGGAGACATAGTGTAGGAAATATGTGAATTATGACCCAACTAACTTTAATCAAATACGATAATACTATTCATTTAGATTTTAGATTATCCTCGATCAATGTGACAAAAGTGAAATATTGTCAAATTGTTCAATGTTTAAAAATGCATAAAAATATATTTTAAGTTAACTGGACAATGTGAATATGGCCACATTGCATAAACGATAATCTAACCTATATATTATTATTCAATCAAATATCTTAATTTTGAGTTCTGTGTGTCATTAGGATGGCTACCAACCAATACAAAACATTAATCTCAACAACCTCACTAGCAAAGGATCTTTCACATCCCAGGATATGATGAAGATAGAGAGGCTTCCCCCAAAATCGGGGCACGTCTATCGAAAGTGCCATCTACTTCCCATTAATCCTAGATTCTTTTCTTAAGCACCCAACCAAAACCCCACCCTCATCGTTCACCACTTCCCGTTCTCTACACCCTGACAATTCTTTCTTCCGAAAGACAAACTATTTTCGAATCAACACTCTTTATGAAATAACCCCTTCTCGAAGAAAGAGGAGCGGGTATCCCTTACTCCGTTCCTTACTTCGTTGGGAATGGTAGGACGGATGTTTGATAAAATCCCGCAAGAGTATGAGATCATTGATATGTAATAACGTATGGAGTTAAAAGTATCGTCTCACGAGAAATAATTTCTAATTATGATTTACTAGTTATTATCAAATTCGATAAGTATTGTAACACAAAAGAGATGATTTTTTTTATATATATACTAATTTTAAACTATGAAAGAAATAAAAGTTCTTTTATCAAATATGTGATGAATGTATTGAATTTCTGAATCTACCTATTGATGTCTAGTTCTAATTCTCGATTTATGTTAATTAGTGTGATTAACGTGTTTGCGATGATCGATAATCCGATAATATTCAATATTCTTTTCCAAGATATATCAAACATTTATTTAACACGACTCGATCTTATTCCTAATCAAAATTCATATGAAAAATATGCATTTAATCATAGGAACATCTCACGCGATCGCACACATTATAAATATTATTCATAATATCTATTGCTCGTGTATTAAATATGCAGTGTTATATCTATTGTGAATTTTTCAACAAAACAAATAAGCAACTTATATGTCCCAATGGTGTGTAAATATTAAAACAAACATAATTAATGCATATGAAATCACAAACACGAAAATTAACTAAGACTTTAAAAACTAAATCAATAAGTTTTGTCATCCATCTAATACATAAAAACATTTAGTCTAACATTGCCATATGAAAATTACGCAAAAAATAAGAAAAGATATCACCCAAGACTAAGAAACTTGAGAAGAACGTGGAAACTTTAATTCTTCGATTGAAACTCGACCTCAAACGATGCAATTCCACTTCAATGTAAAAATCTCTCTTTTCTTGTTTTACTATGATAAAAATCTGCCCTCTTTTGTTCTGGACGTGCTCTTCAATTTATAGGATGTCAAAAAGATTGCATTGAATTGTTACATAAATGAAATAAAAGAAATCAACTTTTTTTCCCATTTTGTGAAGAGGTGCGCGTCTAGGCATAGACAGGGCAAACTCCTGACTTCTTTGGGGCGTCTGAAGTGGTTGAGGCGCGCACCTCGCGTGGTTTCTGCAACCAAACAACCTTAAATATTTTTGTCATAATTTTCTCTCCTGATATTTGATTGAAATGATTCAAAGTGCGTTGGAAAGCTAATTTAAAGGGCTCATTCGAACGTTTACTATGCCAAAAATGGATCTCAATCTGAGAATGAAAATTCGGACATAACTTTTTCATCTGAAAATTAATGCATAATAATAATTTAACTATATTCACCATTTTGACTTTATTTCTCATCCAATTGACCCCTAGCACATCTCGAATCTTTATCTTGAAGTCCGATACAACTTTTAAATATTTACACTTTAGTGTCTGAACTTTTGATCTCTTACAATTTAGCCATTTTTCTCCATTTTTCCGTTCTTTCTTTCAATTCTTAATGCAATCATTGAGTTTTACCTATTAAACACAACGCAACATAAATTAGGTCATATTTTGTCAAAAGAACATTAAAATGCTATAATTTAAGGCCCCGAATAAATATAGAAAATACGCTTATCAACGGAAAAGAAAACATCATTTATCCGTACCAAATCAAAAGTGAAAGGATACCGCTTACCCACTCCCCTTTCCTCCCATTGCTAGGAGCCTCGCCCTCTCGACAGAATCAAAACGGTGTGTGAAGAGTACTAAGCTTTACTGTATCTATCTCTGCCTTCAATTTATGCGGGCATTTACAATCTCTCCAAGTCAAAAAAAAAAGGAGAGATTTGTCACATGTATTCAAGGCTTCAAAAAACCAAAGTATTGCTTCATAATCGAGGCAGCGTCTAAAGTGTCACCTTGACACGGTGGAAGTCATTAATTTGAGTATGATTATCTCTAAACACAGTGAGTTTTTCTAGTTGGATTTGCTCCACCATGCTTCAAGGAGTGACTCATACTGTTAAAAAATGACTTCAAACATCATCAATTCATAAAACACAAATTGCCAGCAGTTTCTATAGCTAGGATTAATCAAATTATACAAAGCTAGCAATTCATTCAACAGTTTGCATGGGGACCAGACATATATAAAGACATTGACCAACTAGGTTAAGAAAAGGCCACAAATGTAACTGCTAAATGTCCTTGATTTAAGCTGAAACCCCACAAACCGAGTGCTTTCTAGCATATCAAAAAATTTATCATTAACTGTATAACGACAGGACCACCTATTGATTTCCTGCAAACTGAACGTGAAATGCAGAGGAAACACACAAAACCTCTTAGAATATCATGTGCATGCATCTTTCATTTCACTTAATACCAAACATTAGAATTAGACAAACAATAATTTTGTCTGTGTTTTCATTGCTGGGCATACATAGAGAGAAGAAGGAAGATTTTTAGCCTAGTCATTTAATCAAACACCGAGAGGGCACACCGACTTTAGATCCCTTAGGGACCACAACGTACAAACCCCGCCTGTCATTTCAATTTTTTTTTT
>CAIGRT010205805.1:0-11466 GCA_903798405.1 Fraxinus platypoda | reverse complement strand
GCGCCTCAGATTTAGAGGCATGAGCCTCGTATTTTTAGCCTAAAAAATATCTCCTCGAGGCATACTACATGCGCCTCATAGTTGAGGTGCGCCTCACTACCGTCTTTTTAAACCATGAGTACTGCCAATCGTCTTCCCCGATGATAAGTCCTAAAATATACAGAGAAGGAGAAAATTTAGTAGAGCAATTAGAGTCTTTTGTTATTTGATTGGCTGACAGAAGATTACATGACAGGTTTGGGACAAGGAGAACGGATTCTAGAGTAATAAATTCAGAGATACGAATACTTCCTTTTTCGGTGACAGATGAAAGTGATCCGTTTGCGATCTTAACTTTGATATTGCCCACACGGGGTGAATATGAGGAGAATAAATGATAAGCGTCAGTCATATGATCGAAACCACCTGAATCGATAATCCAAGGTGTTTTACGATTTGATGAGACATTAATGCTTTCAGGAAACTACCTTTGTGGGCTAGTGAGCTCGAAGGGCCGTGTGTGGAAGACTGGCTTGATGTATAAAGGTTGGAGAAGATTTGATAGAGTTGTTCTAATTGCTCAGGATTAAATGATCCATTTTTTTGTTCCTTGGATTTTTCAGTTTGATTTACCAAAACTTGATAGCCACGATTTTTAATATTTTGTTTTGGTTTCGAGTTGACGGGTTTGTCATGTAAATTCCAACAAGTGTCTTCTTTATGTCCTGGTTTACGACAGTGTTCGCACCAGGGTCGACCCTTTTGTTGTTTATGACCCGACCTATGCGTTGTTCCTTTTGATAATAAATCTGTAAGCCCAATATTTTTAGTAAGCCCAAATTGAGATAACATGGGCTGCCTAAATTATGAAGACCCGAGGCCCAAAGTTGGAGACGCCATTCTGTTCAATTTGGGAAGACCCAATATTTGACCTAACACAATTCGACCCAGCAACAAAAAGACTCAGCTTGTCTAAATTGAGGAGATCCAGCATTCAACCCAAATTGATAAAGCGACGCAACTCCGATTCCTTTACCCAGAAGTGTCGATGCCTCCAAATCTTAGACGCCGGCTGCTCCGTCCATCATCACTTTCTGCTTGCTTTCCTCCCTTCTCGCTTCGGCGAACACCTCTCATGTGGAAGGCATGGCTTTGGGCCCAAAATTCGTCCTTGAATATCATCTAAGGCGCGATTGAGGCGGGCCAAGAATTCAAAAACTCGTTTGATTTCAAGCTTTTTTTTTATTTGATGCTGTCACCGAGACATTCCCACTCTTCTTCATAACTGAGATCAAGTTCTTGCCACAGGGAGGACATTTCCAAGTAATTATCGGCGACCTCTCTCTCCCCCTGTTTGGCTTGCCATAATCTAGTTTTAATTTCGAAAATTTGGGAGGAATTTTCAGAGTCAGAGTACATCTCTTTAACAGCATGCCGGACGTCCTTCGATGTTGGGAGGAAAAGATACGTTTTTCCTATGGATGGCAGCATTAAGTTCACCAACCATGCTGTGACCATGGAGTTTTCAGATTGTCATTTCAGTAGATGAGTGGCATCAGTTGGTTTCTTCACTTCTCCGGTTAGGTAGCCCAATTTTCTTTTGCCGTTGATTATCAATTTAATTGATTGAGCCTATTGCCTATAATTTCTTCCATTCAATTTCTCCACTGTGAGTTGAAAGGGAGAGCTCTCTACGCCAGTTGATCCCATTGTATGGGTGGTTTCGACCCCACTGTGCCAGAATTCAGACGTCGTACAACTTTGACTATTGACGGGGACTTCCGTCAATGATTTGTTAGGCATTAGAGAGCCTGGTCTAATAACATGAAAGCAGAAATAAAATCTGTATTTTTGTGTATATCAAAGTAATATTACAACCCTCAATATATAATACAATAGAGAAAAAAAAAGGAAAAGAATATCCTAAATTAGGAGAAGAAAAATTAATCCGAAATTAACAATCCTAATTACAATAAGTCTGAATAAGGCAATATGGAAATATGGTAATTTCAATGATCATGCAATCTTCAAGATTTCTAACACCAAGGAATAGACTTTGCTTTATTGAATTAAAAATAAAAAAAATCAATATTTTTATAATTTTCCAATTTTTGAGTGATCAAATAAATCTTTTTTAAAGGATTACTTTTACTTTTTATTTAATGCCTGTTTGACACCCATTAATTTATTTTATTATTTGCTACAAGATCATTTTCAACCATACGTTCACACAATAAAATATTCTACACGTATACTAAAAGCTTTTTCCTACTTTTTAATCACACATTCTCCTAAAATCACTATTCAAAACTCTTTTTTTCTACAATAATGATTGTCAAACAGGCTCTTAATTGGGAGTATAGAATTGATAAAATAATTGTATATTTCTGTATAAACTAAAATAAGACAGAATTCAAACTTTTTTCTACCACTAATTTGTACCCTTTTGCTGCTCTTTTTGTGTGTGTGGGTGTGTGTGTGTGTGTGTTTAGTCTTTGATGTGGATTTGGATGTTGGGTGCAAGGGACTTTTGTTGGTGGATGAAAAGGGAGATGATATTTGGAGTTAGGTAATGATTAAAAGGGATTTAATGGTGGTTGTTGTGTTAGACGGCTGCTGTGAATTATTCACGTGGTGAACCAAAATCAGGTCAAAGGAGAGTGCTAAGCTCTGATACCAAATTGACGTAGGATGTAATAAACAAAGAATAAAATTGAGAAAGAAAGAGGAAAAAAAGAGGAAAACGGAGAGAAAGAGAGTGGAAGAGGGAGAGAATAGAGAGAATTTAGTGGAAATTATGAGGTTTATTTCATAACGAAGTTGTATGTATTCAATGCAGAAACCCTCTTTATATAAAATCTAAGATAATGTAATTTGAGAATGAAATAAAGTAAATAAACTCTAATTTAGTTAAACTGGAAAACTTATCAAGTCCCTATTTGGCCCCTATTCTTTAGAACTAATTTTTTCCCAAATTCATTTTCAACCATACATTTTATGAGACCACAACTTTTATCCATTTTTCAACCTTACATTTCATAAATTTTTACTGAAGTTTCTAAAATATGATTTTTTGCAAAACCAAATAGGGGCCGAACAATATCTTAATTCTAGTCAAACTAAAAAACGATAATAAACTAGAATAAACTAAATTAATATTAAACTATTTTTATTCCCCATCAGTAATGCTATGTAATAGAACTAGTGTTTAGCATCCACATAGAATAATGTTGCACCAGTAATGCTACATGACATTATTCTTGTGAAAATTATACTGATTGTCAAACTAATGCCATTCTTCGGATGCAGCACTGCAGGACATGAGGCATCAGGAACTGGTAGTATGAAATTTTTGATGAATGGATGCTTACTCTTAGCCACTGCCGATGGATCGACTGTTGAAATAATTGAAGAAATAGGAGCAGATAACATGGTAATTGATATACCAGTTCTACATTCCTTTATCCATTCTACTTTACTTATTTATTTCCAAAAAAAATAAAAATCACCAATGTCTATACTGACCAATGCATGTGCTCCCAGCAATCCCTTATTGATATGTTCGGTAAGGTGGATTAAATGATACTTTATAGTTTAAATTAGAAAGATAAGTTAAAATAATGTCTATTTTATTGTCTAGTATGATCTAATACAGCGTACCAAATATGCATGAGGTAATGTTAATGTATATACGAGTTTACATTGCTTTTTCCAATCTGCATTATTTATTTCCAAAAAATCATGTCTTCACTTACAAACCAACACGTGTGCTCTCCCCCTTGCACAATCCTCTCGAATTTTTTTCTCTTTTGGGTTATGATTTCTTACTGTACAATTGCCTGTTGATGACTCGAGCTAGAAAGATGAAGTCCATGTGAAATTTGTTGGTGGTGTACTTAGTGCACCTTGTAGTCTTTTGTTCTTCATTTTGTATAGTGTGCGTCCACATATTTTACTCCAGGTGTTTTTTGTCTTTTCATTGCTTCATGACAAATTTGGAGGGGGGAAAAAGTGGCTGAGGGGTATTTTACCCCTCCACTCTACTTCTTGACCCCTTCTAACCTTTTACCTCATATTTTACTTCACATGTTTCACCCAAACAAGCATAGGCTTATTCTTGGAACAAAGAGATTTTATTCAGTGTAAATCACACGAAGTAGGCTTTGTAACAAGCATAGGCTTTGAAAAACATGCCTATTGAACTTCACCTTTTCCACCTCATCAGTTTCTGTTTGGTGCAAAAGTAAATGAAGTTCCAGCATTACGAGACCAAGGAGCTTCTGTTAGAGCACCCCTTCAATTTGTGCGAGTTGTAAGGTATGTAGACGACAGTGACTTGCACTCTATACTCGTTTATAATATGATGCTTAATTCTGAATTTTTTGTCCTTGACAAGGCTATATATTATTTATCTTTTTTGTGGATATCTACTGTATCTCTTACCCTTCCACTCCAATTGTCAGCAATTTGATCTCCCTAAAGCATTATGTGAAATTTATGTGTAGAATGGTCCAGGACGGTTATTTTGGTTTCAAGGACTACTTCGAGTCGTTATGCGACACTCTGGAGAATGGCAAAGATTTCTATTTGTTGGGAGCTGATTTTGCTAGTTATCTTGAGGCTCAGGTACTTTTTCAGATTCACAAACTATTCCTGCACCCTTAACAGTGTTAGAATTTGAACTGAGTGAATTCATATACAGGCTGCCGCTGATTTGGCATTTGTTAATCAAGAGAAATGGATTCGCATGAGCATTCTTAGTACTTCTGGTTCTGGAAGGTTTAGCAGCGATAGAACAATTGAAGAATATGCAGAGCAAACCTGGGGAATTGAACCGTGCAAATGTCCCTTT
Organism: Fraxinus platypoda; assembly: GCA_903798405.1. NCBI lineage: Eukaryota > Viridiplantae > Streptophyta > Magnoliopsida > Lamiales > Oleaceae > Fraxinus > Fraxinus platypoda. The sequence goes on along the minus strand of CAIGRT010205805.1, from coordinate 6,635 downwards.
TAAAAGTTGGCGAGACAACTAACACTTGGTGGTGGAAATTACAATACAGAAAAAAATTAGCTTCTTTTTATTTATTTATTTTACAGTACACGCTGCCAAACATGCCGCCAAGTTTTAACAAGCCATACACTACGTGCCCTTGTGTACAAGATCCCTTTTAAAACATCTCAGTTACTTGTGCAGCACTGTTGGTAGTGGCTTGAAATAGGGTTGATTTCATCATCATCAAGGAAACACTGTACTTTTGTTTACTCAGGTTGTAGCTGTATGGAAAAGGTATACGTACCAACAGTGGTCATTGCTAGGAGTAGAAGAGAAGATGACCAGTTCCTACTTCTGAACAGCGTTTTCTTTATACTATCAATCGTAATATTGGCTTGTACAATAATATCATAAAGAATCGCGTCTTCTTGCTTCTGTGTACGATGAGAATAATGACAAGATCTAGTATGATTGCTCATTGTATGTAAACCTTAATAGTTACATATCTGTACCATGTGAGAAATTCTACATGGATAAAGCTACTTTGTTAGAAGGATTTGATAGAAAGCTTGACATAATTGCATGCGGTAGTAGGTGATTGGAAGGAAAAACTGACTATGTTTTAAATTGTCCAATAATAGAATGCCACGTGATATTATGTCAAATCTTAATGTTCATGTAGCACGATTCATTTTACATTGAGTGTGGTCAATTGTAATTACTCCACTGGAAGTGGCATGTAAGAGATTTGGGTTTTATTTACCGGAATCTGATCAAAGAGAGGTCATATGTGCAAGTTATGTTGAATTTCTGCAAGCGTTCTTATTCTCCAATCATTTTACTTTTATTATCCTAGAGTAAACCTCAATTCATGGAATTATCAAATTTAGAACTTATAATAAACATTTCAAGCTGAAGCTAAGCCGAACATGCACTGAAGAGTATGCTGTTCTTGGGGAAGGCCTCGAGTAGGAGTGGAGCCAGAAATTTAATTCAGTGAGCTAAATATTGTTCTGAATGAATTTTCAATTATGTGAATCATTACTAGATTTATTGGAAGATTCTATGTAATGAAGATTTGTTTGGTTTTGCATGTTGACGTATCTAATAAACTTGTAGAATAAAAAAAATCAGTCAAAATAACATAAAAGCAGAAAACAAGAGGCCAACGCCTCATTTTCTTCTTAAATCAATTATTTCCTTGCCACTTATTCAAGTATATGTCCCAGTTTATGTCTGAACGTACTTATTATACTGAAAAATTATTAAACGATACCTATTTATTAATTTGGCTGGTTTCTATTGTATACAGTAAGAATTATATGAATTAGACTATGACAAGGTCGAGAAATAATACTATTACAAGAATACTATTCATAAATTAGTCTTGTCTAAAAAGAAATAAAAGTGAAGATCATATCCTTTTTTTTTTCTTCTCTCTTTCTTTTACTTTTTTCACTCTCTCTTTTTACTTGGGCATTTTTAATCAGTCTCTACAATAATTTATAATTTCGAATGTATTGATATTGCTAAAAGCTTTACAATATAACATCATATCAAGTACATAGATTTTGGAGTCGAATCAAATCTCGTGAGATGCATTATCTTAGCCAATTTCAACACGGCCATAACATAAGCATGGGGGTTATATTTCATTTCATAGTTGCTTGATGATTTATATACTAATATGTGTTAAGACTAAAAAAACGATCCAAAACAATTATGCGCAAACAAATTTGGATTGAAAAATTGAAGACTCATGGATCGGGTTCATACCTCCGGCCATTGATGTTGTTCTAGAAGCTCTTGTTTTGTTCCAAGTACTGGTACTTTTAAGCTTTCAACACTCTGAAATTGATGGTGTAAAATGTGCATTTTCGACGGTGGAGCTTAGGGATCAAACCCATCTATATATATAGCAAAAACCCCTCATCAAGTTTTGGCTTTAGTTATCAGTTTTGATTGTCCAATTAATGGGTAAGTTTTTGAAAAACTAAAGAAAGTTGGACCACATTGATGGAAAAATGGATCGGTTGTATTCTTCCACTTGGTTCATACGTTTAACCTAATGTCTCACCTTAATCCTATCGAACGTCCATCTTAATAAATAAACATATGAATCATGGCGATGAGTCCTCTAATAAAGAGTTTTCTCTTCCATGTATTATAATGTATTTAGTTCATTAAGATTATTCTTTATGTAGTAACAACACTTAATGAAAAAGACTCTATATCTTATTCTTGGTCTTACAAAGATATATTTTCTCAAATAAATTCAAGCGCACATGAATATGAGAAAATATCACAATAAATAAGTTTTATACTAAAAATGTATATCATTACATAGTGGTGACAAATCCTATTTTCTCTACATGATCCTTGAATTTCGATAGTGGCTTGCCTTTAGTCAAAGGATCGGCGATCATCAATTCAGTGTTGCTCAATGACCACTTTCTTTTCTTTAATACGTTCCCTTATGGCTAAATACTTAATGTTGATATGTTTACCTCAACTACCATTTTACAGTAGTCGAATTGTTGCAGTAAATTCTCGATGGCCTAGAAATGGAATCCATAACTTTAAGCCAAAATATGGAACTTTTGATCCATATACCATGCGAAGTAGCCTTAAAATAGGAAACGAACTCGACTTCCATAATAGAAGTAGCAGTCAAGGTTTGATTGGCACTTCTCCATGATACATCTCTACCAACCATCATAAAAATATACCCTGATGTTGATTTGCATGAATCGACACAACCAGCAAAGTTTGAATTTGAGTATGCAATCAACTTTCAGATTATCCGTCCGTTTATACACAAGTATGTAATTTTGGTTCCTTGAAGGCACCTCATNCCATGATACATCTCTACCAACCATCATAAAAATATACCCTGATGTTGATTTGCATGAATCGACACAACCAGCAAAGTTTGAATTTGAGTATGCAATCAACTTTCAGATTATCCGTCCGTTTATACACAAGTATGTAATTTTGGTTCCTTGAAGGCACCTCATTACTTTCTTTGCTGCTTTCCATTGATCCATACTTGGATTACTTTGATGTCGTCCTAACATTCCTATATCAAATGTAATGTTAGACCTTGTGTAGACTTGAGCATACATCAGGCTTCCGATAGCGGAAGCATATGGAATGTTCTTCATTTGTTCCTTTTCTATATCATTTTTCGGGCATTGGTTCAAATTGAACTTATCACCCTTCACAATGGAAGCTACACTTGGAGAACAATCTTTCATCCGAAATCTCTCTAATTTTTGTAGATATAGATTTTTTGAGACAGACCGAAAATACCTCGTAATCTGTCTATTTGAATTTTAATGCCAATGACATAAGATGCCTCACCCATATACTTCATATCGACATGTTTAGATAGGAATTGTTTCACCTCATACAACAAGTTCTTATCATTGGTTGCAAGTAAAATACCATCTACGTATAAAATAAGAAAACAAATCTCACTAACATTCTGGTATATATATTGATCCATGAGATTTTCAACAAATCCAAAGGATGGAATTTAAAATACTTTTGATCGGACACTTGTTTTAGACTGTATATAGACTTCTTAAACTTACAAGCCAAGTGCCCACTATCATTAGAGGGGAATCCTTTAGGTTGTTTCATATAAACCTCCTTCTCTAAATCTCAATTGAAAATTGTTATTCTCACATCCATTTGTTATAGCTTAAGGTCAAATTGGGCTATTAATCCCAAAATAATAAGTAGAGAATCTTTCTTCGATACCGGAATGAAGGTCTCAATGTAATCGTTTCCCTCATTTTGTGTGAATCCCCATAACAAGTCTTGCCTTGTATCTCTTAATGTTGCCTAGCGAATCTTTTTTAGTCTTAATGACCCATTTACTGCAAAAAGCTTTGGCACCATTAGGCAACTTGGACAAGATCCCAGACACCATTACTCTTTATGGAATTCATCCCAGACTCCATTACTCTTCATGGAATTCATCAGGTGCTTCTAATTTTCAAATGGGACTGCAAGAGAAATATGCATTTAGAAAACAACCGACTCCTCCCTTTTAGAAAACAAGTCTTCTTTAACCTTTAGACTGGTCAATTTCAACCCGGTCCGAACTCGCCTCAAATTACCTTCTCAATGTGAAATCTCAAGTTTAAAATCATATAGAAGCTAGAAAAATGATTTTATGGAGAAATTTGAAATTTATTTTCAAAAAGAAAAATTGACCAGAGAAGCTAGAGTTTAAGATTGCTGGCTAGATACCAAGGCAGAGGTAATGGAGTGCTCTGATATCAAATGTTAGATTAAAAATCGATCCAAAACAATTATGCGGAAACAAATTTGGATCGAAAAATCGAAGACTCGTGGATCGAGTTCATACCTCCGACCATTGATGTTGTTCTAGAAGCTCTTGTTTTGTTCCAGGTTTCTAAGCTCTCAACACTCTGAAATTAATTGTATAAAATGTGTATTTTCGGTGGTGAGCTTAGGGACCAAACCCATCGATATATGTAGCCAAAACCCCCCATCAAGTTATGGCTTCAGTTACCAGTTTTGATTGTCCAATTAGTGGGTGAGTATTTGAAAAACTAAAGAACGTTGGACCACATTGATGGAAGAAATGGATCGATTACAATACGTTCAAATATATTCCGGCTACTATTTAATTTGTGTCAAGCCATAAGGAAAAAATATCTAATTTTTCCTCACAGACCAAAAATATTCTGATATTAGACATCACTCTAGATTGAGCGTGAAATTCGACTCTGAATCGAGCATCAGAGTCAGGTTGGTTGACTTGCGAATTTGGGACTAAGCATTAAACGAGTTTATTCACAAAGAAAATATTGTATTGAAGTGCTCAAAATTAATCACTTTAAAAATATTAAAATTTCAAATTTCTGAAATGTGCCTTAGAACTTACTTTTTAAATTTGGACAAAAGTTATAAGAGCAAACCAAAATTTACCTTGTAACATATAAATATTGCATAGAAGAAATAAAGCATGAGAAAAGGAAAAATGCACATTAAGCAACCAAACATCTACAGTATAGGACTTCAATGGCTCAAGACTTTCCTTTTTTTTATTTTTTTTTATGGAGCCATGGAAATCATAACTAGGTATGGAATGAGAATTAAAAGATGGTGATGCATGAGAGCTTCTTAAGGGAATCTACGACCTCCTCCACCAAATCCACCACCAAACCTTCCACCCAAATCCGCCTTCGTCATCTTCACTATCACTGTCTCCGCCACCAAAACCTCCTCCTCCAGCACCACGTCCAAACCTACCACTAAATCCTCCTCCAAAACTAGAACCACCCCTTAATCCTCCACCTCCAAACCCTCCACCGTCACCTCCACAAAGTCCACCTCCTGCTCTAACACCCTCACCAAAGCTAGCTCCACCACCATAACCAGAATCTCCACCTTACCCTCCACCACCACCACCCCCTGAAACCACCTCCACTACTTATCTCTCCGCCTCCTAAACTCCAATAGCGATAGAAGAATTTCTTATCATTGTTAGGACCCTCTGAGACAACAAGCTTTCTTGAAGTGGTGGTGCAAATAAGAACACCAAGAATAAATAAGAGAACAAATTTGGAAGTCATCTCAACTTGCAAATAAAAGATGGGTCTTGATTGATGAGAATTTGGCACTTGAAAAAGGGGATTTATATAAGGATCATGCTACATGTACATAAAGATTGATACAATAATTTACACCCACGTAAGTTGACAGATTTTAGCACATTGATCTTGAAAACATATTTTCCAATTAACTATTAGATTTTTGACACATGGGGAGCGTCAATCAAGGTGTAAATTTTGTGTGTAGTAAGTAGTTTAATCCTTTATATAAATACTGAAGTGGACTGCTAGTAGGGTAGTCATTGCTCCATAAACCACATTTGAATTGTTAATACAGCTAACTCTATTCCTTTGCTTTACCACAACTTGAGTATCATCTATTTGCATGTAAGTTTAATGCTTGAAAATGTGTGAGTTAGAGGGTATCTCATTTTCTTAAGGTTATTCCATTAGTGACTAGTTTAATTTACTTTTTAGTTATTAAGTGTATTAGTAGATTAATTAGGCATCAGTGAATGTTTATTTATGTTAATGGGTCATACACACGTTCTCATATCTCTCCAGCCATGTGGCTGGGGTCATTGTAATTCATTTTGTTAACCTCAAAATTTGACCATGTTGTCGATAGATACAAGCTCTTCTTCCTTCCACGTGTATGTGGTTTACACATTTGGAAACTAGGCTAGACTGCACAAGACCGTAGCCCATTCGGGGGATCGTACGGTGCGACGGTCGCGCAGTGGCGGACCCAACACCCGTCGAGCCCCGATGGTTGCGCGTGCTGGATCCGCCGAGAAGAGTTTTTTTTCTTTTGTTGACAATGAAGAAACTTTTAAGCTTATATACCTGGTAAGTTCTTTTGTTTTCATAAATTTCTTGTAGCTAAGCTGGCCTTAACTTGTCTATTCAAGTGAGTGGTCCCCGTTTTGAATCCCCCTCCCAACAATTTTGTTGTCAAATATTTTTAATTCTACAATTTTACCAAAATTAAATGGAATAAGGGAGAGGATTCGAACCCATGACCTCTCCATAGGAAAGTGAACTCTTGACCATTGTGGCACT
>CAIGRT010205782.1:0-11452 GCA_903798405.1 Fraxinus platypoda | reverse complement strand
GACTATTGGGGTAATTAACTCTCAGTTGGGCGCAAGCATTTTAGGTATGGCATAGTAAACCCTCGCTTGTATAACTGCCCATCAATTATTGTAAATAAGGCTGCCCGAATTTTTAGCCTTCTAGCCTCAAATGCATCATCCGGCAATTTGTTCTCCATCAGGTAGCCTACTAGTAGGTCTAGCCAGCTTTCTTCATGTTCCGTACTCGCTATGTTGACTATGAGCAAAATAATTGGCTGTCGCTGGACTTTTACATTTGTTCTGCTAGGCAGGCTTTTGGAATTCACACAAGACTTTTACATTTGTTCTGTCCGCTCATTGTCTTTGCGAGGGACCTTGGTTATCTTGAAACTCGTAAACCCCCTTTGCAGGTCCCTTACTTTCATCAGATAAGATGCCATATTTCCGTCTCTTGCCTCGAATTCACCTGTCACCTGCCCTACAATCAATTGAGAGTCACTGAAAATTTTGACTCATGTTACCCCAAGATCAGCGGCCAACTCAGGCCCGTGATAACTGCATCATATTTAGCGTCATTATTTGTTGCCGGGAATTCAAAGCGCAACGAATACTCCAACTCTTCAGATTCTGGTCATATCATAATGATGCCTTCTCCAGATCCCTCGTCGTGTGAGGATCCATCCACGAAGAGTTTCCAAACTGCTTCAGTTTGTTCAGGACAGTCAGGCAGAGTTGTAAGCTCTGCGATAAAATTTGCCAATGTTTGCGCCTTGATGGCCGTTCTTGGCCTAAACTCAATGTCAAATTCACTCAACTTGATCACCCACTTCAACATCCTACCCGACGTCTCGGGTCGATGCAAAATTTGCTTGACGGGTTGATTTGTCATGACCTGTACGGTGTGAGACTGAAAGTACGGCCTCAACTTTCTAATTGCTATAATTAAGGGGAATACCAACTGCTCTGCAAGGCTGTAGAGAGTTTCTGCACCCCTCAACACCTGGCTAACGTAATAAACAGGCTTCTACACCTTTGAAAATTCTTTCACCAACAATGCACTGACTGCATGTTTTGATACTGCAAAGTATAAACTTAGCACATCCCCCGCACATGGCCTAGTTAAAATCAGTGGCTGCTGCAATGACTATTTTAAGGATTCAAGCGATTCTTCACACTCCTTGGTCCATTCAAAGTTGGTAGAGCCCCCAATCGCCTTGAAGAAGTGGTAGCACTTATCTTCTGCTCGACTCATGAATCGATTCAACCTTTGGACATCCTTCCTATTTTCAGGGTCTTCATCTCTAGAATGGCTAGAATTTTGTTCGGATTCACTTCGATGCCTCTCTGTGTTATCACAAAACCTAGAAAGTTACCACCTGCTGTTCCAAAAACACACTTCTCCGGATTGAATTTAGTTTATTCTGTCTGGCAATGTCGAACACTTTCTGTAGGTTACTAACATGGTCGTTCGAATGATCGTTTGCCTTCATGCTCTTAATGACCATGTCATCTACATACGCTTCAATGACACTCCCAAGCAGGTCGCTGAAGACCTTATTCACCATTCTTTGGTAAGTAGCTCCAGCATTTTTCAAGCCAAATGGCATGGCTGTATAACAGTACGTCCCAACATCGATTATGATGGAGGTTTTCTCCTGGTCCAACTCTGCCATGGAGATCTAATGGTACCTAGAAAATGCATCCAGAAAACTCAATCGCTCATGTCTTGATGTGGCATCCACCAAGTGATCTATTCTAGGTAAGGGGTATGAGTCATACCTTGTTTAGTCCATTCGACTTCTTCACCAGGACAACGTTTGCTAACCATTCTGGATATTGTACCTCTCTAATGAACCCTGCCTATAGTAGCTAATCGACATCGTCCTTCGCCGCAGCCTGCCGCTCTGGGGCAAGGTTTCTTTTCTTCTATTTTATTGGCTTAGCGCCCGGTAGAACACCAAGGCGATTTTGTGCAATAGAGGGATCAATCCCTTGAATATCGCTCGTATACTGTCAACATAACACTTTCTCGAAAATTGTTGATCGCCCCTCACACTCCCCACACCACGACTGGTTGGGAATTTCATCACTTGATGGTAGGTGGATGGAATCACCCCAACAGCATTCAGTAGGGGTCGACCGTAGATTGCATTATATGTCATGGGGGTCTTGACAACCAAGAAGTTTGTCAAGATCACCACCCTTGCAGAATAGGTACCCAATATTACCGGTAATTCCACGATTCCCTCCAGGTGTCGGTAGCCCCTTCAAATCCCAAAAGGTGGGTGGACACAGCTTTCAACTTTTCTAAAGGAATTTTCAACCCCACAAAAGCTTCCCAAGTGAGAATGTTCGCGGCACTACCACCATCAACTAGCACCCTTTTGACATCGTAGTCTGCTATGTCGCCGACTATCACCAAGGCATCATCATGGGGGGGCTACCACTCCTACTAAATCTTCCTCATCAAAAGTGATGCTTTGATTAAACCTGGCCTTTTTCTGAATGGAGTAGACCCTGACCGTGCGTGCGTAGCTCTTTCTAGCCGAATTCGAGACTCCCCCTGATGCGATCCCTCTAATAATCACATTTATGACATCGGCCCTGGTTGGTGGTCTTTCATCAACTTTCTGCTTGCCTCAGTCATTTCTCGTGTATTTAGTTAGAAAACCCCACTTCAATAAGCGTTCGATTTCCTTCTTCAAATGGATGCACTCTTCCGTATCGTGTCCATGGTCCTTATGGAAATGAAAATATTTGCTCTTATCCTTCTTGCTGGCAGATGCTACCATCGGTCTCGGCCAGTCAAGCTCTTTCATATCCCCAATTTCCATCAATATCTTGGCCCGAAGTGTATTCAGGGGGGTGAAGGCCTTGACCTCATCTCGTCTCTGTCTGATGGATCGATTCGGAACATATCCCTTGCCTATGCGCTCATTCCTTGACTTGCCTTTATTAATAAGTTTTCGCTCGTCACCTGACTTTCGCTTGTGACTTTCTGTCTCCCATCCTTTTTTCAAATTTTTCGTGACCTTTTCGGCTTCCTTTGCATCAACATACTTGTCACCCTTCTTCAGTAGGTCGTGCATTGATTCTGGGGGATTTTTAGAGAGTGACATCTCAAAAGCCCGGTTCCGCGTCCCATTAATTATCGCTGTTACCACTGCAGACATCTGAAGGTCCCTTATACCAAGTGTCGCCCGACTGGACCTAGCTAAGTATTCTTGCAAAGATTTATCTTTCTGTTGCACAACTTGCATCAACCCAATAGCCGTCTTCCGTTTCCTTTTGCTACTCATGAAGTATGCTACAAAACTCCTGGAAAGCTCGTCAAAGGTCTTTATAGACCTGGGGGCCAAGGTGGCCACCTAGTGTCTAGCCTCCCTCCTGAGTGTCGGGGGAAAAGATCGACTCATAACTGCGTCCAGGGCTGCATAGAGCCACATCAAATCCACGAAGGTCCGCAAATGTCAAGCGGATCTGTGACTCCATCATATGCTTTTATCATTAGCTGTTTGAAGTCCTTTGGTAATGGAACAGCCATAATTTCGGGTACAAATAGATCTTCCTCCAGAACCATTTGCCTGCGCCTATCCTTCCTCTTGGTTAATGCGTTATCTTTTGGGTCATCATCTCCTCTATCTTTCTTTCCAAGTGCGTCATAGGCTGCAAGAGGGTCATCATAGCTGCCAACTGTCTCCAAGGTACTAAATTGGCTTTGCGTCACATACTGGGTGGCATGGCGGGTCATGACCCCTTGCAATAGCCTCCGACTCCATATCTGCTGTGTTCCCGACCATGTGTGTTTCACTATGTGTCCGTCTTCTTGACATATCTTTTTTGTTCAGCGGTTTTCCACAGACGGGGCGAATGAAATAATTGTGAGGAAAATTCCATGTTCTCCCTGATGTGAATGGTGTTACAACTGCTCCGATCAGTGTTTGCTACCTACAAAATGAGGTCAGGGCTTTCTCCCTCGTTGTACCTCCTACGTGAGAATTAGTATATCCTTTAAGAAAGTAGGAAGATAATATATTGGAATTCAAATAGTTCGGGTATTTTTGAAGAAAACATACATTTTCTCACATTGGGGTATTTATAGGCACCTGATGACACGCCTCTGTTCTATGACTAATCGTGCCACGTGTCCTATATATGCCTTCCCACTTCTCCCACGTTCTAGAGTTGTAACCCCCACTCGCCAAGCGGTTGGTTATGCCCATGTTCGTTGTTGGGTTGTTTTCGTCCAACCCATTGCCATTTATTTGGCTAAGTATAGTATTGGTCGTATGGTGGTAGGCTACCCTGTGTGAACGTAGAGGGCCTCATGGGGGTCAACGGCATCATAGTGGTAGACGGCCCTATGTAAACGTAGAGGGCCTCATGGGGGTTGACGACCTCATCGTGGTAGACAGCCTATGTATGAACGTAAATGGCCTCATGAGGGTCGACGGCCTCATAGTGGTAGACAGCTTATGTTGTGGTGCTCGACAGGGGGGTGCATATTAAGTAGTCGGCTATCGTGGAGAATTATTAACACCATCTTATATCATATTTTATTGTCCGTCTTCTTGATTTTTCTTTGTGGGTTCTTCATCTTCTCTTCATTTTCAATCTCAGGTTAGATGAATCTATCATTTCTTTGTATGTTAAGAGCCTGAGCGATTCTGTAGTGAGAAAATGATGGTTTGATGGAGGGTTGAGTTCTTCTAGTCCATATAAGTAACTTCGACTCATTTGTTTTGAGGTTTTTGAGCCTTTGTATTGAAATAGGAGGCTACAATATTTTGATCCTGTGTTCTATAAGACTTTTGATGCCTTGGAAAAAAGAATTTGTAATTTCTATTAATTGATATTGAATCTTTTGTCGAATACTTGCGAATTTTTGTATAATAAGATCGTTTGTAGTCTGGTTTTCCAGTGCTCCTGCTGCAATTCAACTTTCATTGAGTGGTAAAACTAGCCCAATAAGTTGCTTGTGACATCTATTTTTCATAATTGATGTTTATTAAATCTCAATTTCTACAGAAAATCTAGGATATGTTCAGATATGAACTCTAGAGGACACATCTTCGTCGATATTATGAAGCCTTCAAGCCAACGACCTTTAGGGGGATGCTAATTTTCTTCCTGTTTGACTTTGGGTTGCAACAGTTTTTGCAAGTGATGAAAGCCTTTGTTTGAAATGGGATCCCTTCGTAGTGTTTGACTCATTAACATTTTCTATTAAAACTTCTCAGATAACCAAGTTTGTATTTTGCAGTTGAAACAAGTAATAGCATAAACTTGAAAGCAAGTATAACTAGATTACTGCCAGCATGATGAGGCTAGGGAGGATCAAGATTGACAATAGAAACAAACATAAAATTGCATACTTTGTTCTATTTACAAGTCCAATATCTTCTTTCTTGGCTTGATACAAGAAAAATTCCTACAAAAACTCCCATTTGTTGGGATATGGAAAGACAAAGATCCAAAACTAGATCAATAGTCCATGGGTAGCAACTGTAATTCTATTTTAAACATATACACACATAGGTGTTTAGTATGTTATCTTCGATGCGTGCTTTAATCTTTTGTAGACCTCCAAGTTTTTTTCGTTGTCCTTCAAGAACACCAATAAAACTAAACATTTTTCTCTATATTTTTTTAGCATGTCGGGACTATGCCCTGTTTGAGACCCATTAAAATAAGATAGAAGCCATATTCATTTTCTGCATCAGTTGGACGACAATTAATAAGATAGAAGCCATTTGACTTGCAATCGCGCTATGGGTACATGCTATTTCACCCAGCGCTTTACACGATTACATGGAAAGAAAATTTGAATTCAAATTGAACCGGCCAATTTAAAAAACCGACAACTGAAAACATGAACCGGCCCAATAACAAAACGACTATTCTCTTTCCCTCAAATCAGAAAGGAGAACCCTAGGAGGCGAAACCTTCATTCGAAGTCGAGCACGTATCCATCTCCACTGGAGTAAGCATCCAGTTGTCCGGAAAAAAACATTGTCCCCCATCGCTTCCGGCGGAGTCTCGCAGCAACCCTTCACTTCCAATTTCCCCTAAGTCGCAGAAAACCATTGGATGCGAGAAATTTGTTTGAAGTCATCACTCCTCTATCTCGACAGGAGTAAGAAGCTTTTAAGTGGGCAGTTGTCGTTTTACATTCCAGCCTTTGCCTCTGACGGTATCTCGAAGCAAACTTTATGTAAGCACGGTGTATTTTCGGTTTTGCTCGATGTCACTATTTTCGAAAGATACAATCTACAGTGATACACGCACAGATACTCAAAACTTACAGATCTATTTGATCTAACTGGGATTTGTTTTTTACAGTGATGTGAGAAAATCAATTTTGGGATTTTAATCTATGAATTTCAATCCCAAAAAATGAAAAAAAAAAGGAGAAAATGGGGGAATAAAGCTAATCAATATGTATTATTGTATTCAATTCCTCAATAGGTTTATTTTTATACCACATTACTGTAAGTTTTGAGTATCTGTGCGTGCATCACTGTAGTTTGCATCGGATTGTGGTTGTTGGTTAATGTCAATATGTCCTTGTTTCATGTGCAGTATGCCAGGGAAGAACTCTGGTGTATGTCATAGTTGTGTAAAGCAGGCACTGCCCGTGGTGTAAAGCAGGCTCTGTGAAGAACAAGGGAAAACTATTCAACTGTTGCAGTGCTAACTGCAAATATTGGGAATGGGTCGAAAATGGGGAATCAAGCGGCGGGGAACCAAGCGGGGGATCAAGTAGTGGTACCGTGAATTCAAATAATCATGCGGCGGTTGACGAAGATGAACACCTGTCTCGCTAGTTCCATACTCAATGTCGCGTAACCGAAGACGAACTGATTGATATTCAATTGACCGTGACAATATGCAAGGCCAACGAAAGTGTGGAAGTGGATAAGAAAGGGAAAGGACTGGCATGATTAGTCGTTATGTTGGCATCAATTTCACTCCCTGTTACTTGTGATGTGTAGTATGTGTTTTTTTGTTAGTGTAGTATTGTTCTGCTGGTATGTGTAGTTGGTGTTAGTTGGGTCAATGTAAGGTATGCTGAGGATGTTGGTATGGAGAATGAGTAAGTGGGTAACTGTAATTGGCTGACTGTAATGTAGGAGAATTTAGTGTAGGCTGAGGATGTCTGTAATGTATTTTCACTACTATATGAGTAATGTCAATGCAAAATTCTCATATTAGCTATGTGCACATTGGTTAACTGGGTAACTGTTTGGGTTCTCCTTCATCTAAGTTCAATCAAGAATGTTGGACTTAAGAATGGTAACTGAGACATGATGTAAAGCATGTTGGACATTAAGAAAGTAACTTAACCTGTACTTATGAACCTGTCATTTAACGTTGGCTGCTAATAACTGAATAGTTTAGCCGCTCAATCAATTTCCAATGAAATGAAACTCAAAATAGAAGTATAAAAACCCATGAAACATAAATCAAACTCATCTAATAACATCAACGGTATAATTGAATTTGTTTCAGCAGATACAAACATAGCTTAAATGAACTACATGCTTCAATTGTTAAACAAGAATTAGACAACATGCTTCCATTCTCTAAGTGATGATGCTGCTTCTATTGTTCCACATGATGCTTCTTCACATGTTTGCGCCACTTTGGTGAGGTACATGTAGATGATAGTACGGCATTACATTTCCTAAAGTAGTGATAATAAAAGTATTAAAGAAACTAGAGTACGACTTCAACGAAATTCTAAAATGATTAATGCATACCTTGATCATGTGCATGTACGATTGGCACAACATCTCCCATGCCACCTTGGTGAGGTACAACCGAATAAAAGTAAGGCAATGCATTCCCTTCTGGAAAATAAGAAGAGTATTGAGGAAACTAGAGCACGACTTCAACAAGCTACCAAAAATGATTAACATGTACCTTTATCATGTGCATGTACGATCGGCACAACACCTCCCACGCCACCTTGGTGAGGTACAACTGGATAACAGTAAGGCACTGCGTTACCTACTGGGAAATAATAAGAGTATTACTCAAACTATAGTACGACTTCAACGAGATACCAAATTGATTAACACATACCTTGATCATGTGCATGTGCGATCGGCGCACACACCTCCCAGATTACTTGGGCATGTCTTCCATCCCCTTCGTGTACTCGAAGTTGGATGTGACTGCATAATCAACAGATAATTACTGGTCAACCGCACCGTAATTTAAAAAAAATAATAAAAACATTCCACGATATGTACCCCGTAATACCTTAGCTCTACTAGATGATATTTCCAAGGGGCTTTTAGTTCGAAGTTTTTTCGGGGCGCCTTTCCTCTTCGAGCATTTTGGGTTCTGTATGACTGCATTGTCATTATATTATGACGCTCCACCATCCGACGATAATTGGAATACATGTTGGGACACGTCTTTGCTTCCGCATCTCGACCGAGTCTTCTGAAATGATTGTTTTTGCTTTCTATCCACTGTAGTGCATCACGGGTTTCATCGTCGTTCCTTGTAGCCATGTCCGCAAATAAAGCAAATGATTGACACATTTTATCATATCTCAACTGGGCAGGGGTGCTACTCAAATCATCATAATTCACTGCGACCTTTGTGTTGGCTCTATTAACATCTGTTCTCCATCTCCGTAATATGTAGGTGTCCGGCAATGCAGTGACATTGTTACGGATGAGTACAGCGATCGCGTGCCTGCAAATTATACCCCAAAACTCAAACAAGTGGCAACTACAAACAATTTCGCAACTCTGTCTTTGAAATGTCATGGAAAACTTCTGTTTCTTAACTCGATTTTCAAGTATGAAATCCTCCAATACCTCATAAATCGTCCCCGAAAATCCCTCCGACGAAGATATGAGGTCGCAATAAACCTTTCAAATGAATTCATCCTGAACTTCCCGAAATTTTGAAATGGTATAAATTCTTTGAAACTTCTTCTCCAACTCGTACTTCGTTGCGGATGGAACCATTTGTGAGTATGATTTAAAATCTGTTTGAAACTCCTTCTCTACCTTATTCCTTAGTGCTCTCTTATATTGTTCAACAAATTATTTCAGTGACGTCTTCGAGTGCACATAACCATCGAAGAATGCATTCATACTCTCACTTTGTTGAGTAGTAGACATTTCCGCCCGAAGCTGCTTTTTAAAAAACAAGGCACCCAACGACATCTGTTGGCATATATTCCCAACAACCACTCATTATCATGCAATGAATATATGTCCACCATCGCTCTCCAACCTTCTTCAAATTCCTCAACAGTTTGACAATCATATACCAGTATGTGTATAGCAGAAAATATCTCGCCCTTATCGACGTGGTATCCAAACTTTTCAGGCAACTTCTTTAATATGTACCATAAGTACCATCTGTGTTTTGTGTTTAGGAACACGATCTGAATTGTGTTCTGCATAGCCCTATCTTGATCAGTAATAATTCCAATAGGAGCTTGGCTATGCATACACTGAAGCGAAGTCCTGAAAAGCCATATAAATGTTTCTGTATTTTCATTCGAGACCAACCCACATCCAAGGAGTATTGATTGTCCATGATGATTAACTCCAACAAAAGGAGTAAATGGCATGTCATACTTATTAGTTAGGTACGTCGTATCAAATGTTACAACATCGCCGAACTTTTATATGCTTGCCTACTTCTATTGTCTGTCCAAAAAATATTTTTCAGGCGCAACTCTTCGTCTAAATCCATACTAAAGTAAAACTTGAGCACTTTGTTTGCATGTTCGAAAAATAGGCTTGTATTGATGCGTCATCTCCTTCTCCAAGTCTTAACCGCCTCACTTGTTCAACATAGTTTCGACAATCTTTTTACATGCAAGTCATGTTCTCATAACCCCTGCCTCTACGACTGCGGAGTTATAACTTTTATGCAATGGAATCCCTGCCATATCGTTTACTTCAAGCCGTCGTTTAACATGGGCACTCAATTCTCGGTTGCAACGATACAATCTGGACTTCAAATGACTTGTTTTATGATTGTGAATGAGATTGACTATGTTAATTCTCCAAATTCCACATGCATCTGTAGATGCAGTGATCCTAGCTTTGTAGCCTATCTGAATGGTAGCTTGCGGCTTCAAAGAACTGCTCGTATTACGACTCCTTCCACCTTCTCGACATGTAAACACAACATATCTTACAATTCCATCATCATCCTTTTGTGAATTTCTTTTTCTAACTGAAAATCCTACGTCGTACACATATCTTTTGTAAAAATTATATATTTCATTTTCCTTGTTGAACTTCATATTCACCTCGGGTACAATCACACCGTCTACTCTTACAATTCCAACATCCACGTCGTTCGCACTGTCCAAAATGTTGTCATTTTCCCACTCTGATAGAACGACCTCATCCACCTCCTCCGATATTTCCTTGCCTGCAATAAATACACCAATTGCAAGGTTAATTTTCCCCCCTTCAGTAAAGGGAAAAGCTTAAATGTTCAGCTCAACACGTTTACACTTTCCCCTAATTCAACTATTTCAACGTCACTCTAAAAATCAACATCTTTGCAACAGATAAGTCATTGTAGAAATCGTTAAACTAAATATGTTCTGTAAAGAGACATTTCAGAGCTTTTTGTTAAGAGAATGGATGGTAAATTGTAAAAATTAATTGTTGAACTTATTTCACAGGCATCAAATTCTTCGGTTGAAAGTAAAATGAAATAAATGTTGTCAATGACAAAGACATCTGCTTTCTGTCAAATACTTCGCGTTCGCACAACTCCAGCAGCTTCTGCGAGTTTCAACTAATTTAGTTTCACAAAATAAGAAAAGTATGAAAAATGGGCACAACATTTAAGCTTTCCCCTAATTTTAGTTTCACATAACAAGCCGGTAACAAGAATACCTTTTTCCGCCATCTACTCAAATCAATGAACATCGATAGCTTCAATCCGGCGACTACTACCTGTGTCTTTATCTTGCTCTCGGCCGGCGAATACTTCTTGGCAGTAAGTTTCAATCTTTGGTGCAACGGTATCTCGTGTTTTCATATATTTTATCCATTTAGTTTTCTATACCAGTGTTTATTGAAGACCCGACCAGCAACAATTTTAAGTCTTTTTTTTAAAGGCTGCCTCTTTCCACGTCACCGTGTGGACGAATAGGTTAGGCCAAAGGGACAAGTAGCAAAATTATTTGACTTGTGTATAGATGATGTCATGTCAAAAATTTTACTTTCTCAACACCCTTTAATTAAACGGTGGCAATAAAAAAAGGAAGGTCCAATTAACCAAATAATGTCTTCATTTACGATGTTTTGACAAGTCTTCTGAACGAGATCATTTTTTAACATTTAAAATACTGTTGATTTACTGTTGAAAAATGAGCACCTCATTATAATCTTATTTTGATGAGAATCAAACACGAGTGAAAATTTCAATCTTTTTCAATCACACACACACATAGGTAACTAAAGAAAATTTAAGATATATATATATATAT
>CAIGRT010205780.1:0-15791 GCA_903798405.1 Fraxinus platypoda | reverse complement strand
ACCGTCACCACCACAAAACCGCCCCTGGCCACCGCCAAACCCCCCACCACCACACCACGACACCCGCAACACATCAACACAACACAGCTCACAACCCACAGCACACCACCACCATCTCCGTTTACACCATCCCCATCCAAGAATCCACAAAGACCGTTGCCACCACCACCATAACACACTATCACCGACTGCACAACCACCATCACTTTCCCTCACTGCAAAATCACATCACAACCACCAACGCTGGTGAAGAAGAAAAAACGGTCGGCTAGGCCTGAACAAGCGACCCATTAGGAACACCACAACCTCCTCACCACCAACAGTACCACCGCCTTACCCTACCATCACTGTAAAACTACCAAACCACGCAAGCNCACCACCACAACACACTATCACCGACTGCACAACCACCATCACTTTCCCTCACTGCAAAATCACATCACAACCACCAACGCCGGTGAAGAAGAAAAAACTGCCGGCTAGGCCTGAACAAGCGACCCAATAGGAACACCACAACCTCCTTACCACCAACAGTACCACTATCTCACTCCACCATCACCGTAAAACTACCAAACCACGCAAGCCACTACGATCCATCCAACAATTGGAACTGAAAAATTCGAAGCAGAACCACAACCTCCCCCACGCACCACCACAACCATCACCAACAAAAATTTGAAGCAGAACTGAAAACAACACAACCACCATCAACACCAAAACAACCACCAGATTTCTCCACCACAGTGGCACGGCTAAGCAGGTTAGATCGGAGAACAAAATCACTCCAAAAAATCTCTAACTCCCTCCCAAATGTTCTCTGCTACAGGCGACAAAAAAAGACCAGATCCATCCCTAAAATTTTCTGTAACGGCAAGTTCGAGCAGCCTTACGCCCCCGTTCGACTGGCGCTGCGAACAAACAGATCCTGCAGCTTCGTGGTTGCAACGACGACTGGCGGTGCATCATCGTCGGTTTGCCGGTGGATAGTGGAGGGAGAGAGAGAACGAAGGTAGAGAAAGATTGTGGTGGTGACGGCGAATGAGAGAGGAGATCGACAAGTGGGAGGAGACGTAGAGAGATACGGTAGGTTTGTAGAGAGAGAGAGAGTGGAGAAATGTAGAGAGAGATACGATAGTGGAATTAATTAGGGTTTATGTTTTTAAATAATTAATTTAAAAAAATTATAATAAATTTTAATTATAAAATATCTGATTTTGGAAATACCAAACTTCCAATTTGATTTTAAAAGGTTTAATACTTAGGGCGTATTTGGTAGAGATTAAAATCGGATTAAAATTGAAAAATTAGTCGTTATTGTTGATTTTTATTAGACGAGTGAGATCCAATAAAAATTATATTTTCAATTTTAATTGAATTTTAATTTTAGCCAAACATGCTCGATTTTGTGTAATTTCCACAAGTTTGATTCATCATTGGCCCAGTGCTAAACAATTACTTACGGGTTTCAGCCCACAAATTAAGAAGAAACCTACGACGTCGTGCGACCTTCTGTCCTACTACCCTATACAAAACACTTTGCCCATTGTCTCCCTCAAAGATCTTCATCCCAGTGAATTCAGCAGGTCTAATCTTTCTCATTCCCAGGTTTGCCATTTCATTAGCTAATTTGTATTATGCATTTGATTTCTTAATGAAAATTTACTGATAAATTCCACTATAAGGATAAAGCTTAAAAAGAAGAACTATATGAGTGCTTTCAACGCTTTCAAAGCTAATGTTCCTGTAGCGTGGAGCCCTAACCTGTACATAACCCTAGTGAGGGGTATTCCGGGCACAAGGAGGCTCCACCGGCGCACGTTAGAGGCTTTACGACTCACGAAATGCAACCGGACTGTCATGCGGTGGAATACGCCTACTGTCAGGGGAATGATCCAGCAGGTGTGATATGCCCGGATTAGCGTAGTTTGTTTCAAACGTGATAAAAAAATTAATCTTAATTCGTTCAATTTAGTCTGACATTTTTTTTTTTGTTATGTTACTTGTAGGTGAAAAGATTGGTTGTTGTTGAGACGGAGGAAATGTACAATGCGAGGAAACAGAAAGAAGCGGGTCACCGAGCTCTGCGGGCGCCCTTGGTCGTGAATCATCAACCGATCCCTGCTCCAGAATCTTCTGCATAACTGCTAATCCCTGAATTATGAGTACTTTATTTTTGTTTCGATGAGCGTCTTGGTTATAATACTGTTAACAAAGATTCGTGTAATTCTGAATTATGGGGATCTTAAACGTGGCCTGAAGCATATTAATTTTCTCAGAAGGGAGTATTTCATATATTTTGGATTTCCTTAACATGTTCAAAATAATTTATAATTTGTGTTTGACATAGAAATGCTTGGTACTGCCTGAATCCAAGACACATTTCTTCCTTTTGTATTATATCTTGGGAAAGAACCAAATAAAAAAAATGATTAGGTAGACAATGGTTTTATTAGCAGTTAAGCATTTTGGTAGAAGAACTTCAATGGGTGATGCCAAATTTTTCACAGTCCAAAATCCTGATTAACTGTGGGGCATTGACAGAGTTTTATATTTCTCTGTCTATCATGGAAAATTTTACTACAGAAAGAAGTGTGACGTAGCATTTATATGCATTGCACACAAATTTCATTCCAAGCATTTCCATATTGGAAAAACAGCAGTATTATTGTTTATGGCATGGGGATAGTTCACGCTTTCAGTTCTACCTTGATGACATATTAGGAATGTGTTAACCCGTCTTTTATCGTATTGAAGGGAAAATGATTATCCATGTGAATTATTTTCGTAAAAATCCTCTCAAGTGTTTTTTACTAGAGAAATGGTAAGTAGGTCTACCCACTTCTATATAACTTCAATCATATAAGAATTGGGGTTTGAGCTCTTTGCTTGATACTTGGATCTCAGACAAGTTTAAAGAGCTCTTTTATGAATCCATCTTAAGAGGTGTTCATCATCTCTCTAAAACTCTCTCGTTCATCTTTAATTTGATGTTGAAGTTCTGGAGCCGGAAATGTTCCAGAGCCATTAACTATTTTTAGTGCAAGAAGGTATACTTAATTTATGGCCTTTAGATTCTTATAGTTTGAAATCATCCCTGCTACTTGAACACCAGGTTTATATCATGTTTAGTTTGTACAAGTTTATATTATGGAACGTCAGGTTGGGTACATTAAACAGGATCATTAAGATTTCAGTTTTATTAGTGTTTGTGACTGCAATCCTCGACATACATTCTCTTCACAGATAATATAATGGATACATTTTTTGTGCTTTTCTATTGCCGATCTACACAGATTTTGTGTCTGTAGTACTGTTCTGTATCATAAACAAATTTTCGTTGATAGTCAGACTTTGTGTTTGATATCCAAGTTTATGTTTTTATGTTTATTATGATTTTAAAATTGTCTTCATTGCATTTTTGCCTAGTATAGTATGTGGGGTTATTCTAACTAAGAAGCTCCTGATTATTCTAAAAGTTCTCAACAAGAAGCAGGCTTAGATGGTACACCGTGCTTCTTGTTGAGAACTTTTAACTTTGTGTTGAGTTCCTTATATTTGAATGGAATCTCTAGTTCAATGCTAAGCTCTCCTTGAATGGTGTTTTCGAATGTGAGGTATTTATAATTAATGCACCTTTTGCTTCATGCAGTGTACTATCCTATTTGCAGGAAAAAAGATACTTTACCAAAGAAAGACTTCTACTAGAAACATCAAGAATGGACGCACATTAAAAATTAGTAGATATTTTTTACTCATTCCAAAATCATAGAGAAATTGAATCAACAATAGCTCGTGAATTTGATTTAATCCCATGAAACTTGTTCACTTTAGTACTTGTCATGTTTGTCACCCCACAAGTGTTGCACAAGTAATCACTCTGCCCTACAAATTCTGGTGAACATGAGGATGTTTACCAAATTTTCAGAATAGGAATCCCATATCAGTAGATGTGTGGCTCTCAGTGAAATAGCACCTCGTTTTCGAGCTTAGAGTTTGTGTTTTTCATTTTTTTTTATCTGTAACTTATTTTCTATTAGGTGGGTGGGGTTAAGTTCCCAACTTCTCGTAATTCATCATTAAATGCTCATACAAAAATAATTCAGGTTCAAGAATAATGCAGGAAAACTTCTCTCTTCCATGTAGAATGTAGCGCCTTGTTTGGTTGCAACACCACCCCGCCCCTCCCCAACCATAAAAGAAATTTATTTACATTCAAATGAAAGAAATCAATGGTAAACTATCAGAAGTAGCATTTTCTAATGCATATAATTTGGCAAAGACCCCAACCAGTGGGGCGGTATTATATGTGCAGGACTCTGTCTGCATGAAATTTCCCCTGTTATCCCTGAACTCATCCTTCCCATCTGGTCCCCCAACCAGTGCTCCAACAAGCACATTCGGGTTTGGATCTCGTCGTCCATACCAGTTATCATAACCCTGTGTGCACCCCACAAATCCCTTGCTATCTTTGTATGATTCTATGGATGCACCCCTATGGTGCACTCTCTTGGGATAGCTAGGTCCATAACCAACCAAATAACTCATTCCCATAGGATTAGATCCCAAAATGTAGGCTATTTGTGATTTTACGAAGGACAGGATCTCATTGGAACCCACTAAATCTCCTTGGCAGTTGAGCATTTGATTGGTGGTTTGGAGATAATCAGAGTAAACTGTGAGTAAAAATGCTGCACTCGAAACATACTGCATGTTGTTCCATTGTCGGGTGTACAAGAGCCCACCTGGGGTGTGATTCACGTTTTTCGAATTGTTTTTGTTCAGGCAAGCACAGATGTAATGCTCTGCTTTCGATTGGTATTGCAGGAAAATTTGCTTTTGTTCTTTGCGTTCTCTTTTCAATTCGATTAGATGAGCTGATGATGACCAACTTTGTAGGAGAGGTGAAAAATTTACCATTGCAGCAAGAATTTGAACACCAGCATACTTAACATCCCAGCTGAACTCTTCCATGGCCCAAGTGATCCCACCAAAAGAATGAGCATTCTCAATTGCATAATTCAAATAATAAACCCTGTCGGTGGCCTTGTATAGCCACAAAGCTGCCCACAATAATTCATCCATATAACCACTCACTGAAGGGTAATAGGCCTTTGCTACTCCTATACTCGTATCATATTTCCCTCTAAACTTGTCACCAAACTCAAACAACTGCACAAACAAATAGTACATCATTGACACGTTTAGTATGTTAGGTAGATTGGATTAAAGAAGAGAGTTTTTGCCACTGCCTCTTCAAACATGAACTATATTCATCGGGTTACTCTAATTGTATTAAGTTTGATCATCTTACAATCTAACCCAATTATTTAATTTTTTGTTTTGGTGCAAATAGCCAGCCTGACTAAATTAATCCTTATTAAATTTGGGAATGACCTACCTTGTCTATCCCTCTAACAACCTCATTAACTAACTTACCTGTAGTGCGTGGTCCAAGAGAAGGTGAGAGTAATGTGGGTTTGTTCTCCTAAACACAATTGAAGCTGCTGCCATGGCTGCAGCCGTCTCTCCGACAACATCTGACCCAGGATGATCCTCATCGATCTTATAAGCAAGTCGGGATGTCGTCATGTCCTCCGGTCGTTGCCAACAGTAGTGATCAGTGTCTCCATCACCCACCTGCACAAAATATCATTAGTATGATACTCGGCAGTCTAAATAGATAGCATTAGTCGATCGATCTCGAGTAAATGCATACCTGAGCCCACAGGACATGAGGATGAGTGTGTATTTTGATGAAATAATCAGTTCCCCACTTGATGGCTTCAAGGGCATGGCGATATTCTCCTGCCGAAGCTATCTGATCCTGGTATTCGATGACACCCCATGAAAGCATTGTAATGGTAAAGGCCATTGGAAGACCAAATTTCACATTGTCACCAGCATCATAGTAACCTCCCACTAAGTCCACCTATAGGAAAAACACAGTAAAAATCTTAATTATGATACTTCGAAGCAGGAATCTCAAAACGGGAGAAATGTGGTGTACTGTCTGACCCCTTGTTCTAGGCCATCGGTGAGGGCCGAATGGTGGCGCCAAGTGACTCTTTGGTTGTACGGAAGATGGCCCGAACGTTGCGCTTCGAAGTAGAGGAGGCTCTTGGAAAGAGCTTCTCCATAGTTGAAAGATTGAGATAAAGGCAGGCAAGTGAAGAGCGAAAATAGACTTATCAAATGTGGAAGACATTTCATTCTCTCTCCCATTGTCATTGTAACGTTCTTATTTCTTTCTTGTGGCTCTCTCTTCCCTTTATATACATGCAAAGCATGTGAATATGAGTACTTTACCATGACTCGTAATGCATGAGATAATAAATGAGCAATTTTCTTTAGTAAATATTCACCTGCCATTAAATGAATGGGTTGTCACGTCTCTTAAAATTCTGCTAAGTACCATACTATCTTGTTTGGTTGACACCTTGTGTCGCGTCTTAAAATTCTTAGGTGTAAAGTCATATTGCAGTGTGCAGTTTAATAATGTCGAATTCTACGCTTTTAACGTCTTGTACAGTTGTACTAACATTTAGCAACTCCGTGTTGTGTTGACTTTTTTTTGCAGTAGGTTCGAATTCTCCTATTGTTGTATTGCTCGAGGTTCAACTAAGTCTTTCATGAGAAAAAAGTTGGGCCTCATACTTGAACAACGTTTATGAGTAACCTTGAAGGTGCAAAAGTTAGACATAACTCGATAAGACTTTATTATTATCGTTATAGTATCTGATGATCATATGGATTGTCGATACACCACATCTAATGTGTCTCGTTATAAGTAAAACAACACTAAAAAGGAACTTTCACATGATGGTGAATATGAATGCAGGGAATTCAGTTATACAATGTAAAAATACAGAAATCTCATCTTAATCAAATAGATTAGAATACTAAATATTCGTTTGGCATGCAAAATTAGAACACCTAATTAGCCTGGCCGTCCAATTTATTGTCTACAATATAAATAGAATTTTTTTTAATTTTATGCTGGGCAACTTTGGTTTCTCGGCCCAAATCGTGTTTTGTAATGTGAGTTCTTTATTCCTCTATCGATATGCATATATCGGTATTGCATATCGAATTATTTGTCTCAATACAAGTCTAAACCAACAAATTAATACAATTTCAGCCATAAAAATTAAGCTCATAATTCCTTAGATAAGAAAAATATTATAATAAAAATTCTTTATTTTCGTAAAAAGCCAATAGAAGTCAACTATCCCATAAATATGTTAAAATATAAATTGATCAAGAAAATAATATATCTTGAATAAAACAAGTAATTTATTTAAAAATTATATAAACGATTCGATTTTAATTTCAAGCTATTTTTAACCAACGAAACTAAACCACGTGAAATCAAACCAACGGCTTCAAACCCACGATTTTGATTCAATTTGACATGTTTTCACCCTATGGCAGTAATTGACGTCAACAACTTTTAACTCACCGGTAATAAACCACTAGAACAATCCAAAGCACAGCTTCTCAATGGCAAAAGCAATCTTATACAACAATACTAATTGAGTTGGAGCCTACATAAATGTTCCATCGGTGTTAACAACATAAGACAACCCTTGCAGAACGTAGCAGTGATGACAAAACTTTGCTGGGTGATTAAGCATTGTCTCTTCCACTTCAAATTTGTCAATAATCTATTGAAGCTAACACAAAACATTCATGGCAAGTTCGGACACAGAGAAACAGCAGAAAGTAGGATTCTCAAGACCAATAGACTAGTAATAAAACAGAAATTTAGGGCTAAGTCTAGTAGAAACTTAAATATAACAATTCGACATGGCTTAACATTCGTTGCTAACTAACTAATTAAGCTAACTAACTAATTAAGCAGCAGCAGAGCCTCCAGTCTGGTGCAGCATAGCATCAATCTCATCGCCATCCTCCATTTCCAGCTGTAAAGAATAAATTCAGTAGTTAAACCTTTTTCTTTAGATTATAGAGAGCAAGAAACGTGAAGAGGAAATGAAGAGAAGACCTCGTCAGGAGTTTGCTCTGCTCGGAGACGGCGGCCATCAAACAGAAATGCAATTGCGTTCAAATCCACTGATTGCCGATCACAATAAGTAGTCATGAGCTTCTTTAGTTGGGAGCCTTTCTTGATCCTAAAGAAGACTTCATTCCCGTCCTATATAAAGAGCACTTGCATAAAGAAATATTGACACTGCTGAAAATACAGATATTCATTTCCTCATGAAAAACTAAATGACCTATATGTTCACTAAGAATGCAGGACTTATCCAGCGCCAGAAAAAGAATTCAACTAGCTTGAATAACAAATACAATAATCAAAATACTATTTAACAGATATTCATTCCTCACAAAAAATTAAATGACTTCTTTTAGCAAAATTTAGAGTAAATGTCTTTATAGTAGTAAGATCATCACTAAGAATGCAGATGTATCCAGCACCAGAAAAGGAATTCAAGCAGCTTGAATACAATAACACTAACCACAAAACTATTTAAGTAAAAGTTTCTTGGACAAACAGTAACAGCACCAATGCACCATCGAAATATTAAAGGATAAAGCATAGAGAACATTGGTTGACGACCTGTAAATTAGTTTTGTTGGAGAGTAAGTTATCTCGAACTCCTCCATCTTATCTTGAAAAATACGAAGTGAACTTGAAGTCAACCCAACCCTGACAAGTTCATGGGTTAAGAGCCCATGTCACCAACACAATCACAATTCGATAGCCAATGGAAAACTCAATGAGAGTTGAGGAATGCATAGATGATTTAGCACCCATTTGTTTTGGATTTCAGCACTCCTTTACTCTAGTCCAGTTGGAAAGGGAGAAGTCCCATATCACACATTTGACATTTCATAACTTTTATCAAAATCTACAAAAAAATCTAATTTTCAGTAATATCAAACACGGGCTTAGTCTTTTCATCTCACTTTCTTAAGTTCTCTAGTATTTCTTCTTGATGTACATAGAGCATGCCGATCTTTATCGAACTCTATCTAATAAGCACAGACACGAACATATGACATGGGCACGATGCATGATATGGACACACAACATGAACAAGCGGAAACATGATTTTCAAGAAAAGTAGGACATGGACACATTAATTTTAACTCTTCAAAATTGTACATTTATATATCATGTTAATTTTGTACTTTTTAATTTGTGATAATATATAATCTTTTAGTTTTGATTTTGTAGGTAAAAATCTTTCAATCCAGATGAGTGACTATCTTTCAAGAAATAGAACACACCACACTGCGTGTCAGATATATCTTAGAGTGTATTTAGAATTTTGGGTGACCGCCACCCTAGTAGGAGCCTATGTGCTTCATAGAACTCCATAAACTCATTTCTCAACTTCGGTGTCTCCATAAAATGCCAAAGCATGAGAAAAGCTTGAGAAACAGCATCTTGGGTTATGAACTTTTACAGTATGCTTTTTACCAAGGGACAAAAATAGGAAATTCAAAACGAAAACTTCTTTACTTTTTCCACTCCATCATTTGTCCTCAGAAGACAAATTTCTTTATAATTGAGCAATAAAAAAAATTTCCAATAAATAAATAGTGTACCACAAAGACACAACGCAAAACCCTAAAATGGATAATCTAAAACCCTAGAACACAATCAAAAAATCTATCAGAAACACGTCAGCGTTGCAAACCAAGATAAAACGTCAAAAAGGAAAAAGTTGAAGAAAGATCAAGACCTGGCCCTTGACTTTTACATTGATGTGCGACGAAGAATCGCCGGGCTTCTTGTCTTCATCCTGACCGGCGCTAGACATTCTCCGATCTGCCTTTGATTTCGCGATTACTCTTTCCAAAGCCGCAGTTTAGCCTTCCAATACCACGCACAGAGACAAAGGAATTTCGATAAAATGCCTCTTTGCTGGCAGAGCTTTAGCACAAAAACAAAGTTTAAAAAAATTTCAAGGGACTCAAACATGTGTAATGTTTTGGATAATTTAATTTTAAATAGGACCTAGTTGTACAATCGAGGTTGACAACCACTCACATCGAGGGGGTCCGCCTCGATTTATTTAACATTTTTAAACATACGGACCCCACACACATGTGAGAGATTGTCAACCGTTAACCTCGGTTGTACAAATAGCATTTTCCTTTTAAATATTTTTAGGGAGGTTTTTTGCAAGTTTTGTCCCCAATATTTCTGAAATGTCACGCCCCGCAACCGGAGTACTTTTAAAAAGGGCACGATCACACCCCCATAAGAAAGAGACGAGAGCGAGAGTGAAGACGAGAGAGGGAGCGGCGGCGTCGGTGCCGACGGTGGACTGCATCGTCGGCGGCGACGACTTCTAAGAGAACCGAGGAGGAGAGAATGGGAGGAGGGGAGATGATGGGACGGTGATGAATGAAATTTTAGGGTTGATTTATGTTATTTTAATTGGGATAAAAATTATATAATTAATATTAAATTAAATATAGAAACCTGATTTTTGAAATGTTAAAATTGTTAGCTGATTTGTGAAAATGGTATTTCAAATCCCTGGCTGGCTGTAATTTCCTCATAAATAATTTGGTACCAAATTTGGCAATTTTTGCAAGAGTTACTAAAATTAGACACTTTTCAATTGACAAGTATGGAATTTGCCATTTTTGTAAATTTCCCTTTTATTATCGTTTATTAAATAATTATTAATACTTGATTCTTGTTCTTCTCAGGATCCATCTCGCACCTTTGATGCTGAACTGTTTTGAGCAATAGGTTCGAGCTTTGTAGTCATCATTACTAAATTGACTCCAAAGTCCAAAGCCTCCACCTAATATGAAACAATTCAGGTAAAATGTATCTAACTTTTTCAATTAGCATTTTGTTAAAAATAGTATTGCTAGTTTCTTTAACGTTATTTGTTCTCGTGAGAGATAGTCCTATAAGCTTACATGTTATCATTTGTCATGTTTAATTTATATTTATGTGTATTTATTTATGGAAAATATATTTTTTAAACCCAACCGAAAATCGAGGTTTCGAGTATTGAGGGATAATTCCACATTGAATAAAATAGAGACCAACATATAAGAGTTTGAGTTACTCTTTTTAAAAATGTTGAATTTTTGAGATAAAATCTCAAATCTTAATATGGTATCAGATTTCATTAACTTCAAAGAGTAATTCTATTCGATTAAGACTTAAAAAATGAGTATATGAATTTCAATATTGACTTGTTCAAATGCCAGCATCCTATGGAGTATACTAAGGGATAATCCTACATCAAATAAAAATGAAAATTTAGACCAACACATACATTTAACCACACATTCTCAAATCTTAATATTTCCCTCTTTTTTAACTACATATTCTCAAAAAAAAATTATTATTTAAATATACATTTATCCCAAAACTTCATTAAAATGGAACCCAAACAAGGGCTAAGTGTTTAGTAGAATTTGCAGGCATGTAGTGTGACCCTTTCAAATCCCGTAAGTGTATGGTATCACAATCAAGTAATAAAATAGTGAGTAGAGTGTTGAAGCCATGATGACTAATCTACGAATTAAACCATCTATTTCTAAGGTTAAATCAAATGAATTTTTATCAAATATGAGAGAATAATGATAAGACTCTGAATCCTCTTGTTAATCCATTTTGACAAATATGTGTGAAGAGTTACTGATTAATGTTCTAAGTTTAATTGCAAACATCTCTCGATAGCTACAAATCTATTTCCATCAAATGACACTTCCTATCTCTCGATAAAGAATGTGAGCATGACAAATGCATTTAAAACTCTAGAACACCTATAGAAATCATGTAAAACACATATGTATATTTATATCTCATATCGTACTTTACAATGTTTATTATTTCAGCTAAAAAAATTATTGTCTCTCTCGATAACAACAAGGTCCAATATATCATCTCAATTAGTAGCTAATTAAATGAAGAGTCGGTGAAAATAATAATAAACATCCAATCAACACACAAATTTAGACGTCAACATAATTAATTAATATCAAAACATAATAACAAGGGTGCATCTACATTCTAGCATCTAGAAAGTTAGCCTAGTGTATGAAAAGTACAATAAAATATATTAATTCTATTAAAAATAACCCGAATTATGAATTTGGTGAATAACGAAGAATAATTTTGATATTTTTGAATTTCTTCAATGAAATCTTGATGAATCTTCGTTTGTTTTTTCAATTCTTTACCCAAAATGGATGAATTCTTCAATTGATTTAGTTCTTGCACCTGCCCCTTGCTTGTATCTCACAATATTATGAATTTGCCATTCCTTTAGTGTATAAATTGATGGAACTGTAGATGCAATACATGTATAATTGATGTAGGAGATGTGTACCTAATGTATTATACTATTAGGTATTTGCAAGAGTCAAAATTAATTGAAAATCACTTTCCAATTGTTTTTCAAAAGAGTTCCAATCGAATAAGGGAAGTTGCCCTCGTATGTGCCTGTTTTTCTCTATGCACAATAGTCGATATTCTGGTCATAACTTTCTCTCTCGATATCCAATTAAGACGATTCAAAGTGCGTTGGAAAACTAATTCAAAGAGTTACAACTTTGTTAGGGATTTTTAAAATTCGTATATTTACTATGTAAAAAATGAGTCTTAATCTTTGACTAAAAATTTGGAATATAATTTGTACGATTGAAAATTGACTTGTGATAATATTTTGATAATATTTCATTCCTTTTTTACTTCTAATTGCATCGAAGTTACTCATAGCAATCTTCAATTATCGTTTTGTGGTCTAAATAAACTATTGGATATTAACAATTTGGTCTCCATACTTTTGATTTCACACTTTTCCTTGATTACAATAATTTAGAATATATTTTGTCAAAAAAATACCAAATATCGATATTTTAGGTCATGACTAAGTGATATACTCATTAAACACCACCAAACTTAATCATTTGTTTGTTCTCAAACAAAACTATAACCTAAATAACGACAAACACGCAAGTATGAAAAAATATTTGGTTAGACAGTTTAGTTTTTACCTCAGAATTTGAAATCTCAGTATTAAATCTACAAATAGTTTCAAAGTCACAATATCAATCAATATCCACTCTTTCAATGCAAAATCGTCGTGTATGTATGAAGAACTAAGTAAATAATTATGAATTTATACGTTGCTTCAATTCCCGATCCTCTGTGGTCAAATACATCATTTCACATCTCGTATAATTTACACACTACTAAACTTATTCTTTTTACTATTTTTCTAGTGTGCAATCTAATGTTGAACTTTTCATTATTATCCTCCTCTTCTCTAGTTCAAATGAACTCCACTAATTGCAAGTAACACATCATGAACAAGAACTGTCCAAATATTTTGATTGCTTCGACCTCTAGGACTCGACTAGGCTAATAATCCATCATCAAAAGTCAATGGCAATTGGTGTGTCTTCTGTTTCATGCATATGCTTTTTCAAATTTTCTATTTTTTTGCTCTCTCTCCTTTAAACTTTTTATATAACCTATTTAACGAGTTTTTAGCCGATAACCCCCAAATTAGATGATTTTGGGCATCAGGTTGTAAATACCATAGCAGGTTTAATAACTCGAATTATAAAAGTTACGAAGAAATGTCTTTTATATATTTTTCTACCATAATTAGTGCAATGCCCATCATTAAACGCATATCTAATCAAATCGACATCTAACTTAAGACTTTCACCCAATTTTCTTCTATTAATCTAAGACAATCCACACATAATTTTTCACATATGAAATCATAATTCATATCCGTATCTTTCTATAATTGTAAAATAACCCCTAAACTATGCTAGATTTGGTCTTAAAGATAAAGAATTTAGTATGATTTGGGTATAGCATTTATGTTCGACTAAATCAACATATCAAGCATATGAATCAACTCATTTCATCACAATGTCAAACTCAATTCTAGTGCGCATATAATATCAAACATCAATCAATCTGGCATACAACCTACCCACCGTTCATAAATTAACACCAAGTCTCAAATATAATCATTATTGTCATGCTATCTAACTTCACAAGCATACAACCTAAAACAAGAAAATATTTTTTGAAGTAATGACAAAAAAATACGCAAGCACTCAAACATATACGAAAAATAAAAAACTCAAAAGTTTTTTTTCACACCCCAAATATAAAATCGATATTGTCCACAATGTCATAAAGTATGAATAAAGGTATAAGGGGACGGGGAAGAAGAAAAGAAATAAGTACTCTCGATTTTTTCTCTTGAATGTGTATGAAGCTATTTGGCAATCTATCTTGAAGTGCGATAAGCTCCTTCCAATATTTATATCCACGGTACCTATCAAGAGGAGAAAAAAAAAATTAAAAGAGTCAAAATCAGGAGAAACACCTGACAATCGAAAAATTTTCTGCTCTGGCTTAGGCTATGCGGCTGCATAGAAGAATCAAATTGCTGGTCTTGGTTTCCTGGAGGTACATATGCAACTGCATATGGTTTTTAACCATGCGGCCTCATAGAGTACCCCAAACCAATATTTCTCCATTTTTATGCTTAAATTTCAATATCATGTTACATGTATATTTCAACTCCTTTTGGCTCAATTATTTTTCTTTAACTAGGCTAAGTGTTAATGATGAAGATGACCCCCAAACTGAATTAAAACGTGCCTATAACTAATGCAACTTATAAATCAAGAATAACAATACATGCAATGCAATACGGAAAACAACACAAATAAAAATGTTAGAAAATTGTGTTGCCTTCCAAGAGGATGGTGTTTCATGCTGCAGTTTCTAGCTTTACATCCTCATTTTGCTCTCCAAATCTTGAGCTCTCCATTTTCCTCTTGAGCAACGTTTAGGATTTGTCTCCTTTAATCGTTGTTGAACTTCTTCAGCAATATATTTGACCTCCTTCAGGTCTAATGGTTGCTTTGGTGGATTATGTAGTTTAAATACTCATGTGCATCCTCTACCTTTACAGTCAGCTCACCCTTCTCTATGTCAATCAAGGTTCGACTTGTCGGTAAAAAAGGTCGATATAAGATTTTTGGCATATTTTGGTTGTCTTCGAGGTCCATAATAATGAAGTCCGTCGGGAATATCAGCTTCCCAACCTTGATGAGCACATCTTCAACCTTACCCCATGAGTATCTAATGCTCCTATTTGCTAGTTACAACATCACATTCGATCATTTGACTTTTCTAACTTCTAATTTCCTAAAAGTAGACAAAGACATTAAATTTACATCTGTACATGCATCATATAAAACATTAAAATGAAATTCTCTGCCTAGTGAAATAGGTAAAATAAAACTCCCTAAGTCCTAGAGTTTTGGTGGCAATTTATATTGCAGCATTGTATTGCTCTCCTCGGTCAATGTCACTTCTTCCCAGTCAGGATGCTTTATTTTTTTAGATATCATGTCCTTCAGGAATTTTGCATAAATCGGGATCTGTCTGATTGCATCGATGAATGAAATGTTGATATGGAGCTTTTTCAACATATCCAAGAACTTCTCGAATTGATCATTGAGCAAAAGATATAATTTTTGAAGAAATAAATGGTAAGTTTCATGGGCACGACACTTGCAAAAGAGGTGTTATGATAGATAATATATAAGTTATGGGAAAAACTAATATATAATGTAAGAAAACAAAAAGAATATAATTTTATGCACTTCTTGTTTTTGTATTATGAATCATGTTTGAACAATCCGTGAATCGCCGACCTTGGCTTTACTTGTCAAAAAAGACAACCCACACCATACTTTGTCACCTAATTGCACATGATAGGTGTTGGGAATATTTTCACTAAGAG
>CAIGRT010205779.1:0-11268 GCA_903798405.1 Fraxinus platypoda | reverse complement strand
CTAATTTATTATATAATTTGTTATTAGGTGAAACTCAATGAATGAAAGTGAAATTGAAAGAAAGAAGCGAAAAATGGCAAGATCCAAAGCTTGGGGGGCTATAACTGGTCATACCACAAAAATATATACATACATAACTGGTCATAATAGAAATATAAAATTATAATTCTATCAACATTTAACATCAACTTTGTTATAATTATCCCACACTTCATCACTAGCGGTGAACTTTTTGTGATTGCGTCCCATTCAAAACTAGGGTTGTACCACTTAAGCTCGGAGTATTTGTGATATTGTTGATTAAACCAACTGAATCGACTCTGGGACATAGCATAACTCTTCTGACATCCAAGCTTTTCATTTAGAGCATGAAGTATTTTTTTTTCAGCTGTTTGTTTACTTAGCACCCCATTGATTTTACAACTTCCACGATTGGTGCCATCAACCATGAGTTCTAACAATGTAGAGCTTTCTCATGCTCCATGCACTATACCCGATTCTACATTTTTCTTGAAACTTTTCCATTTATGATCTCACTACATAGTCCGTTATATAAATCGTGAGCTGTGTATATATATATAGAAAATTACCGATGGTCCATTTCTATTGCTAATAGCGATGGATTACCAACGGATTTATGACAATATATGCATTTAATTATTTTAAATTAAAAAGACAAGGTTTACCGACGGAAACTTCAACATATACCAGTTGTCGGTGATTTTTCGTAGGTATTCCATTGGTAAACTTTGAATTAAAAAAATAATATAAAATATTCACCGATGGAATTTTTTGTAGGTAAATTTGGAATAAAAAAAATTAAAAATTACTTAAAAATATACCAACGAATATTTCCATTGGTGATTCCGTCGGTAATATTAGACCCACCCCATCTATAACAGATTCGAACCTAAAAATAAAATCCCAATTTATAGGTACTTTTCTTCCTTTCCCCAAAACTCGGCCTCACACCTAATTGTATTTGTATTTTGTAGTTCTACAGAGAATAATTGAAATATCAAGCTTGGAATTCATATAGATCTTGGTACCAGCTTGAATCATACTCATAATTTTTTTGCATTTCCATTTCAAGGTAATATGGTGAGTGATTTATAATTATTTGTGTGAAATCCTTGTTTTAAGAGATAAGTTTCTTGATCTCAAGATTTACTTCCATAGGATGTAGTATCTTAACAATTCATTATAATTTGTAGTAATTTTTCTACATTTTTGTTATTATTTTTTCGCTTTCAATATTTGACAATATCTTGATTCTTAATTCTTTTATGTTTGTATTTTCTCTATAACATGCAATTTGATTATAGTATATAGCTGAACTTAAACATATAAAGAATTTATAGAAATAATTTAGTTACTTTAGTCACATGTTTTCTTTATTGTAGTGTGTAGTTACATATGTACTATTAATGAGAAGATTTCTTGTTTTCTTTTTGTGTAAATATAGATGTAACATTGTTGAACAACATGGAGGCTGAACGTAGTTGGATGTTTGAACGAGTTGATGA
The DNA here is from genome assembly GCA_903798405.1 of Fraxinus platypoda. Taxonomy (NCBI): domain Eukaryota; kingdom Viridiplantae; phylum Streptophyta; class Magnoliopsida; order Lamiales; family Oleaceae; genus Fraxinus; species Fraxinus platypoda. Next base: position 9,742 of record CAIGRT010205779.1, on the reverse strand, counting down.
TGGTTTTCTTTTTGACATATTTATTAAAGGGGTTGAAGAGTTTATTGAATTTGCCTTTTCACAACCAAGAGTTGGAGATAAAATTAAGTGCCCATGTTCTAAATGTGACAATAGGAGGTTTCTAGGAGATGCCGTGAGATTTCATCTTTACAAAAATGGATTTAGAAGTGATTATACACAATGGATAGCACATGGTGAACCACTCGTTAGTCATACATCAAATGTTGGTGAATCCTCAATTGGACAAGTTACAATGAACTATACCCATCAAAACATGGTAATGGATGCGATGAGCCTGAAATGTTCAACGAATTTGTCAATTAAGATCAGTGTGCTCTTGTGGAATATGTCCAAAATCAACAGGCTTTAAATTTCTTTAAACTATTGGAAGAAGCCGACAAACCTAGTTGGCCTGGATATAGTAAGAATAAAAAACTTTCAAAAATGGTAAGACTCTTGAATTTGAAGTCTAAATCTAATATACCTACAACGTGCTATGATTGTATGTTGTCCATAATTAAGGAAATTTTGCCGGAAGGTGACCGAGCTGAAGTGACATTTTATAAAACAAACAAAATGTTGTCTAGTCTTGGCCTTGGAGTAGTGAAGATCAATGCGTATATTAATGATTGCATGTTGTACTATAGAGAAACAGAAAACATGGCACAATGTCCTAACTGTGGTAGTCCACAGTATAAAGCAATGGTATCTCGATCAGGGTATAAAGCTCGGCATAAGGTGTTGAGATATCTACCTTTAACCCCTATGCTTCAAAGGTTGTATATGTCAAGGCATACATCAGAGCACATGATTTGGCATTCAAAGAACCAATTAACACAAAGTGAAATGTCACATCACGTACATAGTGAGGCATGGAAGCACTTTGATCGAAGTTATCCTCATTTCAGCCTCTATCCACATAGTGTACATCTTGGTTTATGCACAGATGGATTTAATCCTTTTACCATGTCTAATGTGCAGTACTCTTGTTGGCCAGTTATAATGAATGCGTACAATCTACCACCTTAGATATGTATTAAACAAGATAACATGTTTTTGAGTATTGTTATCCCGGGACCAAAGAGTCTCGAAAACCTTGATGCTTATTTGCGTCCTCTGATAGATGAACTAAAAATATTGTGGGAGGAAGGTGCTAAAACATACGACATGCATACAAAGCAGAATTTTAATATGAAAGATGCGTTGATGTGAACAATTAGTGATTTCCCGGGATATAGTATGTTGTATGGATGGAGTACACACGGTCTAAAGTCTTGACCGTATTTTTATGGGTCAAAATAAATCATTTATACTTAAAAACGGAGGAAATATGTCGTTTTTTTATTACCATTGTAGATTCTTGCCACCCAAACATGCCTTTAGGAAACAACGAGACAAGTTCTATATAGGTAGAGTTGAAAATGATGAGGCACTACATCGGCTAACTAGTGGTGAGTTGCGAAGTATAGTTGAGAACCTTCCGGACATTTCAAGAGGAAAATTTTGTAGAAGACAAGACATAGAAGGTTTTGGTTGTAGCCATAATTGGCTGAAAAACAAAAGCATATTTTGGGAGTTGCCTTATTACCATACGAATCTCATCCGAGACAATTTAGATGTGATGCACATTGTAAAGAATATATTTAATAATATATTCAACACAATCATGGATATAAAAGGAAAAACAAAAGACAATTTCAAGGCCATAAACGATTTAGAGCTGTATTGTAATCGTTCCTAGCTTCACATATATGAAGATCAAAGAGGGAAATTGTACATGCCAAAGGCTACTTACAGCCTCACTAAGGAGCAAAAATGAGAAGTATGCACATGGAGTAAAAAATGAAGAATGCATGATGGTTATGCGTCAAACATTTCACGGTGTAGCAAAGGTGATTTTGAGTTCTACAGAATGAAGAGCCATAATTGTCACATTTTTATATAGAGATTGCTCCCAATTGCATTTAAAGATGTATTGCCTAAACCAATTTGAGAAGCTTTACTGAAGTTAGCAATTTCTTTAGAGAGATATATGCTCTACTGTTTTGAGAGTGAAAGATATGGAACAGTTAGAACAAAACATTGTTGTAACGTTGTGCAAGCTTGAAAAGATTTCCCCTTTATCATTTTTTGACTCAATAGAGCATCTGCCTATTCACTTAGCATATGAAGCTAAAGTTGGACGTAATGTGCAATATCGTTGGATGTATCCTTTTGAGAGGCAGCGCATGCTTCAATATTTAATTTAGCTTCTATAGTCTTAATGATATTGATTTCGTGTATCACAGGTTCCTACACCACTTAAAAAAGAAAGTGAAAAATCGTTGTGCAATATCGTTGGATGTATCCTTTTGAGAGTTACCAATATTAAATATGAAAATATGTTTTAATACTTATACTACATGTTTCTACACCACTTGAAAAAGAAGGTGAAAATTTGAGCTCATGTTGAAGCATCTATAGTAGAGGCATACCTTGTAGAGGAAACATCAACATTTTGCTCGCTATATTTTGAGAAAAATATTGAAACAAGATTGAATCGTATACCAAGGAATGATGACAGAGGGTTTTTGGATCGCAAAGGATGTCTATCAATTTTTAGTATGCCTAGAGGACCACTTGGCACCCAACGTTCTTACTTTAGGTTAATGACAGACAAAAAATTCAAGGCAGGTTGACTTTACATTCTCTTGAATTGTGAAGAAGTCACACCTTTTGTGGAGTAAATAGTTCTAATTATACTATGAATACCTTTACAAATTTATGGCACAAGTAGTTGCTTATACAATTTCTTGTTATTGCATAAAGAGTTCGATAAACGTATGAGAATGGTATATCCCCAAGTTTCTGAGGCACAACTTGATTGTTTAAGTGATGAACGTTTTTCTTGTTGGTTGAGGGAATATGTAAGTAATGTTGTAACTAATATCTTTACTACTTTGACAAATTATTTTCCAAACGGATGTTCTACTACTAGTGATTTCTTATCTTCAGGTTTTGGATGATAACAAATAGTTGATCCTCGTATAAAAGCTATGGTTTTGGGTTCATCTCGTACACCGAGATATTAGAACGGATACTTCATAGACTGTTTTAAGTTTCATACTTTAGATTACGGGCAGCACAAGACGACAATGAATAGCGGTGTTTGCGTATTAGGAAGTTGTCATAATGACTATGAATTTGACTATGATGGTTTGATAACTGAAATACTCGAACTTGAATATTTAGGAGAAGCTAGAAAAAAGCTTACTTTATTCAAATGTGATTGGTTTGACAATGACACTGGGATTAGTGTGGATCGACGATTTGGTCTTGTCGAGATTAATCATAAAAAAAACTAGTTACAGATGATGTATTTATACTTGTTTATCAAGCTCAACAAATATATTACAAGAGTTTCCCTTCGAAGGCCAGAGATAGACTTGATTGGTGGGCGGTTGTGAAAATAAAAGCAAGAAATGTTACCAATATACAAGGAATCATATCAGAGAATGAAGATTGCAATGTGTGGGTAGAACTTGCATTTCAAGAACATCGACCACTTTCTAGTTAGCAACCTGCTCGAGTAATTGTAGAGTTTAATCAACAAAATTTATTGCGGGAAGATGTTGTGCCTGAAGAAGTACCAGCTGTTGAAGAAAATGCACAAGATTACTATGGTAATGGTGATGATAAGTTGACATCTAGTTCAAGCGAAGGAGACACTCATTGAAGAAAATGTTGGCATTCAAGTAAATTTTCTGTGCACATTATACTTCAAAGTTAATAATTGAGTGATTAAATCTAATTCTAGTAAGAGCTAATCTATTTCAACTTCTGTTTGAATTTTAGGCAACTGAATTTCCTTGTTGGTGTCTTAGTGATATGCTAATATTAAATTTATGTTAATTACATAGAGAAAGACTGTAATTTGCATCACAACAGGAAGCCAAGCACTGGATTAATTGCTGGAAGAAGTATATTTCGAGTTTTGTTTGAGATTCATGCAACAGATGTGCAATGCTCAATTCACATTATCAGTTGTCTGTATTTTGATTTTCTATTTCTTCGACTAGAGAAGAGATCTATTAATTCTTCTCATTTCATTCTCCTAATATGAGCTTCATTTGCTTACTTTTGAAGCTAATTTTTAATTGAATGTTCATTGTAAATTCATTTTCTGCTTAAATCGTTTAGTTTGGAAAGTAATTCTGCTGGTTCATTTTAATAGAATGTTCATTATGAATTCATTTTTTGCTAATCCCTCATTAGTCTATCACCATTTGAATTATTGGGACATGGCCCACAAGTTTTAAATTATTTATCTAAAAACAGAATATGAATTTCACTGTTTCTTAATTTTTTAACTTAATCGTCACATTATTTTAATTTGATTTGTACGTGAAACTTGTTCAATTGTCTTTAGACTAGAATTAAATAGCAAGAGTTCTAAAACGATCCTCGCACATCAAGCTAGTAGGTTAATTTGTCGTTTGCTATTCATCTTACTTAAAAGATGTTAACCTTTAATATAATTTCCAATTACATTGTTACTTTAATATGATCGAATATGCTCAAAGTATTGTGATCGAATATTCTCAAAATGTTAAATCAAAGAATTAAAGTTTTTCATTCGTTAGTCAATTTCACTATTTTTTAATCTATTTAACTTGATTTTCACATTATTTTAATTTAATCCATACGTGAAACTCGTTCAATCGTCTTTAAACTAGAATTAAACAACAAAAGTTCTAAAACAATCCTTCACATATAATCAAGACAGTGGGTTAATCCATCGTATGCTATTCATCTTACGTAATAGATGATAACCTTTAATATAATTTCCAATTATATTGTTACGTTAATATGATTGAATATTCTCAAAATATTGTGATCGAATATTCTCAAAATATTGTGATCGAATATTCTCAAAATGTTAGATCAAAGAATTAAGTTTTTCATCCGTTGGTTAATTTCATCATTTCTTAATATTTTTTTTTTAAAACTTAATTGTCACATTATTTTAATAAGATTTTATAAGTGTATAAAATACACTCCTAAAAATATAGACATTCAATATTTTTTTTTTGATTAATTATAGCCTAATTTGTTGTATATTTCATTTATTAGGTGAAACTTGATGATTGGAAGCTAAATTGAAAAAAAAAACGAAAAATGATGAAATCAAAAGTTTAGGGACTAAATTGTAACTTTTCAATAGTTGATTCGGAACAGTAAATGATGATTGAAGATGCTACAAGTTCAACTGGATGCAGTTAAAAGTGAAATGATCAAAATTGCGAGAAAAAAGGAACTTAAAAGACTAAATAGTCGAATTTTGGGCCAAATTGCACATCTGCAAAACCATTTGACGTACATTGAGAGGAACCCCTTGTACATTATATTTTCACTCCCAAAAATCCCCTCCCAATCCCAAAAATTCACTCAAGATTTTCACTGTATCAAATCCCTAAGATTCTCCCTCCGATTGTTTTGTACAATTCCCTCCCAAATTTTCATGTATTCCCTTCATTATCTTTAAAGTGTTTCAATCTTTAGATATTTATAAAGCTTGTCCTACATTTACACTTTAAACTTTTCAAAACTACTAAAAAATTAGTATTTCTTCCCTTTTATATATGTGAAGAATTTATCTATATCTCTAACCCTATTGAATACAAGATGTCTCACGGACTAGAAGATGAGGAAGATGAAGAATGGGATCAATATGGATCTCAACTATCACTTTCTACTGAGGAAGAGGAGGGTGGGTCTATTGGAAGGACAATGAGTGGGTCTACTAAGGAAGAATATGGTTGTTCTGTTTGAAGGACAAGGGGTCCCAACCAAGGCACAAATGTCTCTGTAGATGTAGAATGGGATAAAAATAAGTAAGTCTGCATTTTTTGTTGATTATTTCCTTCCTTTTGCGTAACATATAATAATTGTATGATATGTGCAAATGGAGTACAATAAGAACCACATTGTTAACAATTTTTTAGTTTCGGTAATAATTTCTGTGTTAAAGTTTTTTTTTTAGTTTCAAAGAGACTTAAATGAATAAAAACATATTTTCAACTTGGTGCTTATATTGCATTAGCAGAAAATATTCAACATTATTGTTGTTGATCTCAATGTATTTGTATGCTTGGAGTCAACTGATTTTTATAAAAATAAATGTGATATTTATGCAGTCAACTGATCAAGATGGAGCAAAATTATCTTAAAAAGACAACATTAAGTCGTTTGGTTTAAACCTTCATTTTCTACAATTCAGTACTATGAGTTTAGTATTTCTACAACATTAAGTCGTATGGTTCAATCATTTAACAAGCTCTGTAATTTGTTCACTTTGATCCTTTTTTTTCTTTTCAATATAGGTTTATTATCGTATCCGCATCACGTGAAATTAGTGCTACGATGAAGGTTATCTTGGAGGGCCTTACTCAATCTTTCGTGCAGTACCAGAGGCAACAAGAATGCTCTTCTGGAAACAATTTGAGGATTTTTTTACCATTTATTGTACCAGTTGTGTTGTAAAATTTGTTGATGCATCATAGTTATCATATCCTGCCCTTTTTGAAGCATCAAAATTTTCAATAGCACTAGTTAGTTCTCTCCTTCAGGTATATATTGGATTGCAAATGAAATTTCTTGGAATTTTTGTGTGTTTGAGTTGTGAAAATTGGGCAGATTTCAAATGTACTTAATATCATGATGCTATGAGGAGTCATATTTATTTTTGTGTTTTGCCTGTAAATTAGTTTCATCTAGAAATTTGGGTGGTAGCGGAGTACATTGTACAATTACTTGTTATCATATTCGGCCCCTTTTGAAGCATAGTAACTTTGAGCAACACTGGTTTAGTTGGATCCCGATGTGGAGTTGGTGGAAATTGAGACTTACAGAGAAGACAATACTAACATGGTATGTTAAGTTTTTCCACCCTCTAGCCCATGTTCTTCTCTTACTGTTAAATTATTGACCTAGAATTTGTTTTCGTGTTATGGGGTTTTTAAATTGTTGGCAATGGTACTTTGGTTACCCAGATGTTTATTTACAAGATGTTTGTCTTTGATTTTTATTTACACACACTTTGCTGATAAGATCCATAGCAGATGCACATTTACGCATCTGAAAAGAGACTCAGATAAATCATATGCACAGATTGATTTTTCTATATGTTGTCAAATGCAAGTCTGTCAAGTTTTGCTTAACAAACAAAAATCTAATGAACCTTTTATAATATAGCTAAACTAAGTGCAAAACAAATATTTGCTCCTTCACGTGACTAGTTATAAAAAAGTTACATTTCTGTGTTTCTTATTAGTGATTTATTTCTCATGTAATTCTTGTTATTATATTAGAATAAATACACTTGGGATGTAAAAAAGCAAGAGGAGGTGAAGGCATTATGGTTAGCTACCTCGAAGGTTCGACTTAGGGACATATTTTGTGAGGCTAGAGAAGACGTAAAGAAGAAAAGTGGTTCTAAGGATGTGGCTGATTGGAAGAGACATGGACCATAGTGGTTAAGCCATGTGCATTGGAACAAGCTTGTAGAAAAAGCATGGAAAAACGATGAATGGAAGAAGAAGTCCAAATCTGGACATGATAATTGGCTAACGCATAAATCAGGAACAATAACTAAGCACATATCTGGTTCGATAACAATTGTCACGCACGAACATAAAATGGTATGTCTCTTTGAATGTTTTTGAGACACAACTAATTAAATGTGTATGTTTTTGCATACTTTAGTTGTTTAATATATAAATTAGTGAATGTATGATCTACTATGATTAATTTGTTGTTGGTTTATAGCGCAAATAATTAGGTCGACCACCACATGCTTCAAAGTTGTTCAAACGTGTACATAAGCGAAACAAGGGACAAGGAGAATAAGTTGATAATAAATCATGACTTGTTTGTGTAAGTTTATATAAAATATATTTGTATTACATGTTTCATATAGCGTAGATTATGAAATATTTGTTTTTGAAGGAAAAGTATGAGATTTCTATGGAGGTAAAGCATGGTTCAAAGCTATTATCACAACCTAATATTGATATTGAATTGTGGTGTGAAGCAACCCAAGGCCCAAGTGAAGACAGCCATTTGTATGGTCTTGGTACTTCCCTATCGGCTTTACGTACGTCCTCTAGATCTAAGTTTGTTCCACAAACGGAGTATGATGATGGAGATGTTAGTTTAAAATAGTAGCTTCACAATGCTTGCGAGAAGATTGATGAGCTAACAAAGGAAAAAAAATTATATGCATTGAGAGATAGAAAAGGTAAGGCGGCAGCGTATAGAGTTCGAAAAACATATGGAAGAAAAGAGGCATGAGGACGATAGGAAGCGTATAGAGTTCGAAAAAATGATCATGAGTAAGATCAATGAAAGGCACGCTACTTAATCTCATTCTTAAACTCTCACGGTGATCTTCAAGGGTTGGCCTTGAAAATGTCCATAGTAGTTGGCCTATCAACTGTATTTTTGTTATTTTGTTATATGTTTCAAGGGATACAATTTGATGCATGCTAAGAAGATTTTTGTTGAATGCAAGTTGGTAGTAATTATTGTTAAATTTTTGGAGTTTGAATCTATGAAATGCAGAATTGAAATCAAATTACTTGTAATTCTTTATTATTTTGTGTATATTATAATATTTTAAATTCACAAGAGTAATAAATTAATATAACAATTTAATTTATTTCTTTAAATTTTTAAGCAAATTTGCATCGAATTTATTTTCGTAGGAAATTTTGATCACAAATTAGGGAATATTGTAGGTATATTACCAACGAAAATTTTCGAAGGAAATATTATAGGTAAATTACCAATGGAAATAGAAATGAAAATATAAATATGAATTTACCAATGAAAATATAAATGAAATAAATCCATATGTAGTTTCCTTCGAACTAAGACGTCACTAAACTTGATGCTAATAACATCCATTCAAATCTGTAGTTTCCTTTGAACTAAGACGTCGCTAAACTTGATGCTAATAACATCCATTCAAATCCGTCGGTGTTTCTGACGGATATGTATCCAAAGGTAAATTCGTCGGTAATCACTGATGCTTATGTTGCCATCGGAAAAATTACCAGCGTAACTTTCACCGGTGCTATGTGTCAACAGGAAATTTTCACCGGTAAGTAGGTTTACCGACAGAAGAATGGCCTTTAGCGATGGAAATTTCCATCGAGTAGTATGTGTGTACACACACACACACACATATATATATCAAAGGGTGAAATTTATGCTGCAGCAAATGAGATTTTCTTTCTGCATCTAACTACTAGTACCCACAATCAAAGTAAAAGTCAAGACACAACATTCAGTATTCTTTCTGCATCTAATCACCAGTAAGCAACAAGTGATTCCTTCAATGAGAGTTAAGATTCCATCAAAACCCTTTCTCAAACACCACTTCAAATGTTGATTGTCGACTTATAGATTATAAACCCCACTTATAGCTTATTGCTCTTGTATGCATCCATACTACTCAACTCATTCTTTCAAATATGCATGTTAATAAATCACAGAATCCAAATGATCAAATCATTGTCCAAATGATCAAAGTTATGTCATCAAAACTCTTGAACAAACTATTCTTGTCAAAAATCAAATTGTTTCAATTAATTTACTTTCAAAAGACTTTATCCTTGCTCATAGGAAGAAATTTCATTATATTCATATCGGATTAGTTCAAGTTGCTGTCAAACCTTTGTTTAGACTTGGTCTTGACATT
>CAIGRT010205772.1:0-10163 GCA_903798405.1 Fraxinus platypoda | reverse complement strand
GTTTTCGACCCCAAGTGGGAAATGATGCAAATGGTGACGCCTTATGAACAGTGAGGAACTTTCTCTCTTTTATTATTGTAGGGATATACACACCACGAGATCAACAAATTTGATTCACAATTTTAAAATAAAGACAAGGTCTACATATTCAATATCTATTTACATTCTACACGTGACGCTATAAAAATTAATTCAATCTCTCTTGATGGGACGCGTTTAACACGAACTATCAAATTTTTACTGGATATTACAATAGACAAGATGACCACGTATTAGCAAAGGTATTGAACCCCTGACATTTCGTGCTATAAATTGGCCCTTCTCTCAAGCTTTCTCCCACATTCAGTTTTCACTTGACAATCTTCGTTCTTGTATAATCAGGGCAAATCCAGTTACCGCTTCTTAAAAGGTACGTGCTTTTTTTTTTAAAACAATGCTCAATTTAAAAACAATAAACTATACATATTTCATTGGGTTATTTCACCATGTAGTGACTAATCTGAACAACAAAAAGTGCTACCGTTCTTTGAGAAAAAAGAACTTTGTCTTTCTTGAAACTGGCTCATGAGATGAAGGAGATCGAGTGGTTATAAGTTCACGAGTTAAGTTAATTTGGCAGTATGAGATGCAACTAGAGTAGTTATAATCCATTTGTGTGTAGAATTAATGTTTATGACGACCCATATTTTCAAAATGATAGACTTGTTAAATCGAAACGGTCAATAAGAGAGAGTGCTCAAGCGATTATAAGCTCACAAACGGAGACTTAGCATGTTTTTGTTTGTTTTCTGATTCGATATTGTGTCATCTTCTCATTTTGTTGAGGAGAAAAGATTACTGCATTGAAGAAGCCATGACAATCAAGCCAGTTGTACGAATTGTGGACGGGAAACTGGTGGTGAAGGATCGAACCATACTGACAAACGTGCCGAACAATGTGATAGCCACCTCTGGAGCCTCGGCCGAGCCGATGGAGGGCGTGTTCTTGGGAGCCGGGTTCGACCACGATAACAACTACCATGTGGTGTCTCTTGGGACACTGTTCGAGGTTCGATTCTTGGCTTGCTTCAGGTTCAAATTGTGGTGGATGGCACAGAAAATGGGGGACAAGGGCCGAGACATTCCCCTGGAAACTCAGTTCTTGTTGGTGGAAACAAAAGATGGATCAAATTTAGAGTCAGTCGTTAATGGAAATGAGGATAACAACGTTGTATACACCGTGTTTTTGCCTTTGGTTGAGGGACCTTTCAAAGCTTGTCTTCAGGGGAATGTTCATGATGAGCTTGATTTGTGTTTGGAGAGTGGGGAATCGGCACCGTTGGGTCGACATTTGCTCATTCAATTTACATTAGTTCAGGTACCGAACCGTACGCCACGATATACGAGGCGATTTCGGCTGTCAAATTGCATCTCGGGACATTCAGGCTTAGGCATGAGAAAAAGTTGCCAGGATTTGTGGATTACTTTGGTTGGTGCACATGGGATGCTTTCTACCAAGAGGTGACTCAAGAGGGCGTCGAGGCCGGCCTCGAAAGTCTCACTCCGGCTGGACCCCTCCAAAGTTCGTCATCATCGATGATGGCTGGCAATCAATTGCAGGCGATTACGAAAAAAACGAACAACAACAACAACCCCTTCAAAGATTAACCGGAATCAAAGAAAATTCGAAATTCTAAAACAAGAACGACCCAACAGAGGGAATCAAGTCTATAGTCAACATTGCGAAACACAAGCACAGACTGAAATATGTCTACGTATGGCATGCAATAACCGGCTACTGGGGTGGTGTTCGCCCCGGCGTGAAAGAAATGGAGGAATACGGATCGAAAATGCAGTATCCAAAGCTGTGCAAAGGAGTTCTAGAGAGTGAACCAGGGTGGAAAACTGATGCAATTGCAATGCAAGGATTGGGATTAGTGAATCCCAAAAATGTGCAGAAATTTTACAATGAATTGCATAGTTATTTAGCCTCTGCAAGGGTTGATGGAGTAAAAGTGGATGCACAATGCATACTAGAAACACTTGGGGCATGACTTGGGGTAGAGTTGAATTAACAAAGCAATATCATCAGGCACTTGATACTTCTGTTGCTAGGAATTTTCCTGATAATGGCTGCATTTCTTGCATGAGTCACAATCTTGAATCCCTCTATAGGTATGTTTTTCTTATACAAGTTTGGCTAGGCTTTAAAATTTTACTTTAAAGTAGTGGTGAAAGTTAAAAATAAGTTACTTATTACTAAGTGTTTTGATCTAACGGTCCAAAACAAACCAGCTCAAAACAAACGGCCATTGTGAGAGCGTCGGACGATTTCTACCCGCGCGATCCTGTTTCCCATACAATTCACATTGCTGCAGTTGCATACAACAGCGTATTCCTTAGAGACATAATGCTAATTGATTGGGACATGTTCCATTCACTCCATCCGACAGCTGAGTACCATGGATCTGCAAGGGCTATAAGCGGTGGACCTGTCTATGTTAGGTAAGATATCCAAGACCTTGGAGAAGTTTCTGTTACGTTAAACTGAGACAAAATTGAAACTAAAGTTAAACTAAACGGAATTGAATATTATAAAGAGAGATGCATCATAAAATCTATTAGTTATTTTGTAGAATCTTATTTGGTCTAAAGTATCAAATGAACTATTAGTGTCTTTACATATTAATTAGAGAATAATGTACTATTTGCATAAGAATTAAACTACTTTGCCTGAATTGATTTGCCCACCTGGTTGACTTAACCTCACGAGTGTGGGACCGACGTGAAATAAAAAATGAAAAAAAATGCTTCCCTCCCCCCAATATGTGTGTTCTGTCAGGGAGGGTGTCACACCCTCCTTGGCACTGCAGCTCGGTTGATTTGCATAATCAATTCTTGCATTTCTTGAATACATGGTAAACTAACATAGTTTTTTTAAATTTATTGATTCTTCTTGATCAATTATTGCATTTCTTGAGTTAACTAACACACAATCCTTGTAACAGTGATGCACCTGGGAAACACAATTTTGATCTTTTGAAGAAGCTTGTTCTACCAGACGGTTCAACACTTCGAGCTCGGTTGCCTGGTCGACCTACCAAGGATTGCCTGTTCTCTGATCCTTCTTGTGACAGCGTTAGGTAGAGTTTCTTAATTGAAAACTGTTGTTCGGTAAGGGGAATTTGACAAAATCATTATTAAGAAAGAATGAAGCTAAAATCTTGTACAATGTCGAGTCTTGTCTTAATACTGTGTGCTATAGACTTCCAATTCAAGGGCCAAAGCCGCCAAACTTTGTTCACATTTGAATGTGCAATGAAATCCCATTAAATCTTTCTGATTAAATTTAGTTTTATTTCAGCCTGTTGAAGATATGGAACATCAACAAGTATTCTGGAGTACTTGGAGTATACAACTGTCAAGGTGCAGCATGGAACAGTGTTGAGAGGAAGAACACATTCCACCAAACTAAATCTGAACCAATAACAGGCAATGTTAGGGGTAGTGATGTACATCTGATTTCTGAAGTTGTCCTGGACTCCAACTGGAATGGTATTGTGGCTATGTACTCCTACCGGAGTCGTAACCTTGTCACTCTGCAATACGATGTTGCCATACCAGTGTCACTGAAGGTCCTCGAACACGAGATCTTCACTATTAGTCTGATTAAAGTATTGGCGCCCAGTTTCAGCTTTGCACCCTTGGGCCTCATTGACATGTTCAATGCTGGTGGCGCAATAGAAGAGCTCAAATATGAAGTCAAGGCTGGGACTCAAGTTTCTGAAGCCGGAGAGGAGAACTTAAGCACAGGGGTGGTGGCCATCGTCTCCATGGATGTAAAAGGCTGTGGGCATTTTGGAGCTTATTCTTCTACTAAGCCTAGAAAGTGCACTGTGGGATCATCACCTGTCGAGTTTGAATACGATTCAGTGTGTGGGTTGTTGACCTTGAATTTGCATGAAATGCCTTCTGAGGATCAGAAAGTTCACATTGTTGAGATTGAGCTATAAACATACTTTTTAGGCTGGTAAAGAAGCATAACTGGAAATTATGGAGCTAATAAAGTGGACTTACCGGAGGTGTAGTACTTTCCGTATGCTAGTTAAATCTCGTCCACTCTAGAAATATCAAACACGCACTAGGCATATACAAGCCCCTCGGGCTGGAGAAAAGTTGAACTCAGATTAGTGCTCGTCCTGTTTCAATTGAGAATCCCTCATATCATGTGCCCTTTATCATATTCCTGGTGGGAAGAAACCAATAATAGTAAATAGCAATCAAAAAAATTTCCATCATTATCATGCTAGTTAAACTATGAAATGTTTTTCAATCAATTTTCTTGATATCATTTGAGAGGGGTTACATTATTGTAATTATAAGCAACACGAATTATTATTAAACAGATGCAGCACTATAAAGAAAAGGCACTTTGTAACCAGTCTACAGAAACAACCAAAATTAAGCACAATTTGGTATTCTGAACCAACTGGGAGATTTAATTTCATCACAGTTTTAGTTCGTAATTTTATAACAGTAAGTAGGAAAATTGCAAGTGAAAAAACAAAAATCTTTTCAAGTCATTTTTATATGTACAGAACAGTTCCTTGCACAAGAGAGTTGAATTGCAACTTTCATCAGTAAATGATGGGATCTTCATTGTTGAAACGAGTTGTTCAATCGAGTAAAAAAATACTATGCTCGGATCATTGAGATTTCTGTCAAATTCTAGACAACATGGCTATCCACGCTTCAAACTTTTCATCTCCCTCCTGGTTCTCGAGATAAAAAAAGTTTTTTCTTCATCTTATTCAAATGGTTGAACAGAACTTTTAATTCCTTGCAAACTTCATCAGTCTTCCAACTCTTCAATGTTTCTCATTAGTCATTACTTTCCTGACTTGAAAGTATTTCAGTATTACTTCACATCAAAAGTCCCAGCTGCAACTTTGAGATTTCAAAGTGCTCACTCTTCATGTTGTGAGGTTCTGCAGCAGGTCGATAACTATTGATTAACAAAATGCAGGCAAAGAGTTTCTCCAATATCATGCTATCCCTAAGTGTACTCCTTAAACTGTTTAATTTGCCGATACAATTTTATCTCATACATTGTAGGATGATTTTCCTACATTCATCTAGTCAAGGGCTTGTTGAAGATAAAATAATAATAAACAAATGAGACAAGGTCCTAGGTTAAAATCTTATTGCTACCTCTTTATAAAACTTCTGTAAATCAGAATTTTGATTTTAGAAAAATGAATCTTACTTGCACGTGAGAGGCATGTTGAAGAAAAAATATATTAAATGAATTCACATTTGTTCTTCATCAAATNAAGTTATTGATGTGATGGAAAATATTATTTTATTGAAGAATGTGTGGTTGAAAATGAGTAGAAGAATGAGAATGAAAAAAATAATGTGGACCAAACAGGGGCTAAATGAATTCACATTTGTTCTTCATCAAATTTACTACTTCTCAGTGTTTTCAGCAACAGACGATGGATTGTAACACATAACTACACTGCTCTCTTCTACATTTTCTTCTCATCTCCTCTCTTGTGTTTCTTTTCTCTTTTTTCTTTTGTCCAACTAGATTCTAAAACTAGTAATTTATATTATCGTTTTTAGTTTTTACAATTTTGCTTTGAGTTTTATGTTTTCTTTTCTATTAAGCTCAAAACAAGAAAAAATGTTAAGTAGCTACTTTGTTGTTTCATTTGTTTTGAAAAATTTTCAAGTTGAGGAAGAAGGGTCTTGTTATGTTATTTACTACTTCGTCAATCTATTAATTGCAACTTTTGAAATCCATAGTCTTTCTAGTTTCAAATTGAGGCCAACGCTTTAAAGCGCCTTAAGGCTTATGCTTGATTCATGAAGGCTTACCAACTGATAATTCAAGGTTACAGTAGATTGCACACATAATGTATCCCAAATTACTATTGAATAATATTACACTTGAGATAGAAAACTTTACCAAAAAAATTGGGAAAAATTTAATTCACATGCCACCCGAACTTGGTTGTTATACAAAACCATAACCCAAGCAGTTGAGACAGCGTTGTACCCTTCAATCAAAGCAAACGAAGAACATCAGTTTCACAACCACTTCAACTATTAAACAGGAACATTATGGACAACAAAAGGAAAAGGGCTGAAATGAAGATCACTTGCCTAAATCCATCACAGGTCGGGCAAACACATGGGTTTATAAACACGGGATCATAAAGTGGAGACCACTTTATTGTGCCATTAGTTTTACACAGTTTGCAAGGATAATAACCTATCCCTTTACAAGCCCCACATAGTCTGCCATATTTTTTCTGCAAAAAGACGCGTAGTTAATGATATTGCTAAAGAAAGAAACACAGCAAATAAAAAAAATTGACCCCATGAGTTGCAGTCCATAGCCTATGTGAATTTATTGGACAGAGGAATAGAAACTGAATAAAAACCTCATCAATCATCATATTTTTAATCCCTAATGCAGTCAAAGTTGATTCACAAAATTTAGCATTCATGCATTTATAATTTACCCTTTTATGTAGAGTGAGACGTCCAGAAATGGAAGAGGTTAAGAAACCGAGAGCAAAAGTTCCACCAAATAATGCAACAGCAGCTGTAGCAAACATGCGCAAAGTTTGGGAAACACCATTGCTGGACATCTTTTACCACAGTGCTTGTTTGTTTATCTTTTTAAAAGATTTTTACTGCCAAACATAAAAACTTGAGTTAGAACACGAGAGATAGCTCCAAAACCACACAATATCATTTGGGGTTATACGTAAATGAGTAATCTCCAGAAAGACCTATTTCTCATAAACCATTTTCCAATTTTTACACCTCAAAACTTCTGGATCCTTTTGTCTGCATCTCACCTATCTTCTGTTCCTTTTTTTTATTTAAATATTATTTTTCCTTTTCATACAACTCTTTCCAGGGTTAAAACAAAGAAACTTTATGTTTTTAATAAAACATAATACACCACTATTAATCCAAAATGTCAATTGTCCTATTCAGATTTTTTCCTCATCATTTAGAGTAAAGGCTTTGTAAATTCTTCCTGCAACAATTTCATTATATGAATTAATTAAGTAATACAGTCTTATAAAAGCAACTAATTAAGTCTAAACTAAAAAAATTGCAAATTCAATTTGAACAAAAGGACTTTGCTATTTTTCAAAAAAGTAAACTAGACAAGTAATCTTTCAATTTTGGCTTAATCATCATGCTAAAGCCATGATAGTTAAGAATGTGAAACTATCTTCGATTATAGCAAAATTATGGATGTTCGTAGCTAATAGACGAAGCACTATACTAACATAAAACTAATACCAATTTTATTAAAAATGTGTGCTTTAACTATCAAATTGACTTCATTTTTTTCTGGTATTATTCTAGATTTTGTGTGTTATGTGTGCGTGTCAATATAAATAAATCTGTTATTGTACCTCTAACCGAGCATTTTGACATTCTTGCACTTTGTGGAATGTTGGATCAAATTATATTTTTAAAAATTAAGAATTGAAAACCCTAAACTCTTAACTTGTAAAAATTAGAAAAACTAAAATAGTATTTACCAAATTTCAAATTAAAATACAACATTAAACACTGTAAAATAATCAAATAAATAAAATACGCATTTAAATTGCAAAATAAATAAATAAAATAGAGAAGGACTAAAGTAATTACCTTAGCAGATTGGAGACCTAGATTGGAGTGGAGTCGCTTGCCCTATCGCAGGCTGGAGTGGAGTCCGATTGAGAGGTAAGAACCAAGAACAGGGATCGATTTGTAATTGAGAAGAAGGAAACATCTAATTTTGGGTCTGCTCCGCCCCTGCTTGCAGATTAAGCAGCATAAGAACGTATATCAAATTAACTCAAAAAAACTATTATTACATCGTATATCATTCATCATTTCATTCAGAGAACAAGAACAAATCCTCCTCTACAGGTTACAGATAAAGAAAAAAATTGAAATTTATTAAGCGAGTCAGTAATTTAAAGTTACGAAGAAGCAGCGGAAACTTGCCTTGGCTACCCTCAAAATCGATGTTCCTTTATTGAATGCTGGAGCAGATGGATAAGAAAAGCTTTTCTCAATTGCTAGGTTTTGAAATGTTTGCCAAGTGTATGTTTATTAACTTATAAGTAAAAAAGATAATTTTTAATTCATTGTTTTCAGTAAATTACTTATTTTCACTATAAAAGCATGTTTGGCTAAGCTTAAAATCCAATTAAAATTGAAAATATAGTCGTTATTGGGTCCCACTTGTCTAATAAAAGTCAACAATAACGACTAATTTTTTAATTTTAATCCAATTTTAATTTCTATCGAACACGCCCTAAATAAAGAGTTATTTCAAAATTAATCATTTTTTTATTTTTATTTTTGCTACTACGTAATCTTCTTTTTTTTAAAATTTAAAGTAAGACAAGTTGACAAAAAACTTGTCAAAACAAAGCAATAACGTATGTTTTTTTTTAAATATCACTTCGGTTAGGTTAAAAAGTCGCATTTAGCTTTTTATAACTTTTAAGTTGTACTGAACATAACATGCTCGTTGAGAGGTTATCCTTTTTTATCATTATTATTTGCCAGGTGAAATTTTTCGTTAAGGGAGAGATAGATTCTTAATGGCGGATGGATTTTTTTTTTTTTTTGAGATTGATGAATAATAGGGAATACATTTTTTAGTTCTGTGAATAAATAGTAACCAAAATTTAATGAACATTCATTGATAGCATTTTCACTTGAGTAAAATTTTCCATCGAGGGACGTGAATGAATTCTTATACAATGATGAACGGGAAATTTTTTAATAGATGTGTGAGTAATCATTAATTTACAAGTGCAAGCAAAAAGACTCGATTGAATTGAAGTTGTAGGAACAATTGCACTTTTGACTATTATTTTATTCCGCGGATGAGAGGAGAACTAAAAACAGCTGCTAATACCCTATGGTCTGAGGAGCAAAAGGAGGTGGTCGACGGGGAAGTAAGAACTGAATGAATGTTCTTTTAGAAAAATGTAGAATAATACACCTACCAAGACAACAAGGCTTCTCAATTCTCATATGGATGTTTTTGCGTAAACAAGTCAATATAGTCAATTTTGTTCCTATTTGCCTATGCAACCTTTGGACATCAAGTGATTCAATTCATGCAACGACTGTTGTCTTTCAGAAAGGTTGCCAAATTTGAATGAAGTTGTAAGAATTCTCTTGATGCCAGTTAGTACAAATTTCAAACTTGGGGGATTTTAATCATGTCAAGAAATCTTGATACAAATTAAGCGAAAGTACAACCACAATTTCTCGGATACTAAATTTGTAACATCATCTACATATTCAGGAATCGGAATCATGTACACACTCAAAATCCCATCCAATGCGAATACCAGTACATCACAGTCACAACAAGGGACAAATAAGTGTACAATAAGTTAAATTTAAATTGATCTTTTAGTTGGTTCACAGCCCTACATGAAGAAAAATGCAGGATAAAGAGCTAAAAAATCTAATAGATTTAAATTATAGTACAGTAAAGATAAAGACCAATGAAAGACGTGAACTACAACCTAAAAGATATCAAAACATGGCTATCTAATGGTTCGAGACAATGACTCAAAACAGTGTAGAAACACATACTAAATTGGAACTTCCATTTTTACGGGAGATGGTGCTGTATCAACTGTGGCAGAATGAAGCCAGTCCTTTGCACAGATAAGGGCCTCCACTGTCTCTGGTCGTAGTGAACATCTGTAACTATCCATCTCCTTACGTTTGGAATCAAATACAGAAGCACTAGGAATGGTGCAAACAGGTACCAACAAGACATCACAAGCCATCCTTGATAGACTAGTCGGGTACTTCACTTTGTTTAGTTTCCACCACCCTACCACATCAAATTCATGGACACAGGGTAACAGGGACTCCTCCAAGTATTGATCCAATTCTGACCTCGACTGCTGTATCAACTGTGGCAGAATGAAGCCAGTCCTTTGCACAGAATGAAGCCACTCTTAGAGAAGTAGTAAATTTGATAAAGAACAAATGTGAATTCATTTAATATATTTTTTCTTCAACGTGCCTCTCACATTCAAGTAAGATTCATTTTTTAAAAATCAAAATTCTGATTCACAGAAGTTTTATAAAGAGGTAGCAATAAGATTTTAACCTAGGAC
>CAIGRT010205759.1:0-10181 GCA_903798405.1 Fraxinus platypoda | reverse complement strand
GATAGAGGATTATCCTAAGGACTTATGATCTATAGGACCAGTTAGACATGAGTTGAGTGATCAGTTTAGTGAACATGGTAGGTGATGAGAAGAGATATGTGTTCTTGAGGTATGAGCAACACGGAATGGGATACGATAAGTGTGGTGAGATCTTTTCATGGGGTCATTTATGCATTTGTTGCAAATGCGTTTTGACCGTATGATGGATTGACTTAGTGTTAATCTGTTGTTCTATGTGAACGTATTTTGGAAAAAAGTCAGTGGATTATCCTATGTTATATCTTCATCGCATGATTGTTTGCTCTTGATTGTTTACCGTTATTATCTGCTTCTACTTGGGTGTTTTTGACCTTAGCCATGGTGAGTACATGGAGCAGGTATGGTATGTGTTTCGAGTCCAAAACACAAGGTAAGGTCTGTGATTCCAATTTTATTGGTTACCTCGATTATGCAAATATAAACTTTGTATTTTGTTTGCTTGCATGTTGATTGGGTAACAAGTTGGAGATTTGTTGGGTTTTGATATCCAATAAATATCGGGCAATGATATTAAACAATTTGGATTATATTTCATAGGCATCGACCGATGAGTGAAATAACTATCAACACAATTAATTTATAGGCTCAACTCGAAAACAACTCGGATCATTGAAAGCAACTTAATTAGTTAATGCCGTTCATGGCCATTATAACTCTTGGATGATCATTTTAATGTGCTAGCCCAATTGTCTTAGTGTGGCCTCATTTGTTGGATAATATTGGCTCAAGTCATGGTAACTTAAAATAATCTATCATACTGTTGCAAATGGGTGTGTGCTTTATGAATCTTAGAGAGAAACTGTGGCTGCTTCCGTCTTCTTTTTTGTACATTTTGCCTTCTCTCTGCCTTTGTGGTTTTTGCAAATACCACGATTCTTGTGTTCCTTGCGGGTATATTAGAAGTGACAATCAAAGTTATAGTAGTAGTTGTGGCATATGTGGATGGAGAAAGGGGCCGGGCTGGGCTATAGCTCAACCCTGCTAGCCCAGCCCAACTCAGTTCAGCCACATCCTTGAAGTAAATTTACTTGTAAAAAATGAAAAATTTAGCCCAAATTTATGGTGAAAATAAAAANAAAAATTTAGCCCAAATTTATGGTGAAAATAAAAAAGAATGAAAATTTAGCTCAGCCCAAAAATTAATTTTATCCCAACTAACTTCATTCTCAACCCAAGCCCAATGTTCAATTATTCAAATTTGGTTTAAGACGCTACAACAATTACATATTTATTTTATTTATATTCATGATACACAAATAACTTGTTATCAAATTAAATATTTTATTTCACACACACACACATATATAACTAAGTTTAAATAGTTCGCTTATAATCAAATTAGTTTATTATATAACAAATATTTTTTTATTGATTAAAGTAAAGATAAATGACTTATTTGAACTGTATGAAATGTCTCATGTTTGACTAAGCTTAAAAATAATTAATTTTTTCTAATGTATTTTTCCATATATTACTTATTTATACTTGTGAGTTAAAAATTTATTTATTTCAACCATGATTATCAAAATAAGTAATATGCTCTATATTTAATTTTATTAGTTAAAAATATATTTGTTAAAATTTTTTTATGACTCACTTTGTCATGATTGTCACGAGTATAATCTTTTAAACTAAATATTGTATGGCATAGAGCATCTTTTATGGTACAAGTTCATTGAAAAAAAATAATAATAAAATTTCAACCCACATTAACATATTTTTCTGGCTCCGCCCTTGGGTTGTGGGTTGGAGTCTTGTTTGATTGTGCTTTGATGTTGGTAAGTTTGGCTGAGCTCGAATTCCACAAATTGAAGGACCATTCCGCCACATAATTAAAGAACATAATCAAATCAGACCAAGAATTAACCCGAAACTCGATAATAATTGAAATTTGAACTATTTTAGGGCATCTCCAGCCACATCACAAAATTGGTGTAAAACATCAATTTGATGCAAAAAAAAAAAAAAAAAAAATCACTCAACACCAAATCTCCACCATTAATTTGGTGCAACATTTTTCCTTTGATGTGATTTTTTTAGAGTTTTTCATAATTTTTATTTTTTCCTTCATTTTTTACGACTACAAATTTGTTTGTTAATTGTAATATTTACAGTAAATTGTAATCAAGTAATAATTAATAACTTTTGAATAGATTAAAATAAAATTACTTATTAGTAACTAAGCCCTGTTTGGGCTAAATTTTAATTTAATGAATTTTTTCTCTTTCTTCATTTTTAATCATGTATTTTTCAATAAAATAATATTACACGTAAACTAAATATTTTTCTTCATTTTCAACCACACATTCTCCAAAAATATTATTATTTCAAAATACATTTTTCCCAAAAAATTTCATTAAAATGGAGCCCAAATTATCTATAATATATTAAAGGGAATTATATTCACACCACAAATTTTATTTGTTGCACCACATTTTAATTGCATTTGGGATTCTTAATCTTTGCTTATTATAGCACTTCTGTCCGTAATGATTTTTCATATCATTCTTATCATCAAACTTTCCATTAGTTAAGACATTTATATTTGATAATAATTTTATGTCCAAAAGTCTGTTGAAATGACGAAAAACAACTTATTTTCCCATCATATTTCTAAAATAAAAAATAAAAAGTGAGAAAAATATTTTTCCCTCATTTCAAAGCATAAAAACATATTTTGATATAAAATATCATCAAGAATGAAATGTACTAATTAATGGAAAGTTGAACATAAGAATTCGACGAAAAAATACAATGAGCAAAAATTGAGGAGCTTAATTATAATTAAAATGTGGTGTATCAAATAAAAATTGTGGTGGTAATATAACTACCATATATTAAATAACACATCAAGTGAGAATCTTTTTTGGACGATTTTAATATTATTACAATTCAATTATTTCAGTAATATCTTACTTTTCATTTTTCAATATATAATAAATACTACAAAATCCTTGTTGTGTATTAATTTCGTATTATTAATTCTCAATTAATTAACATTCACATTAATCTAGATTTAATGAATCTTAATATACATAAATCTATAGTTATTATAGATGAATTTATTTCTATTCATGTATCTAGAAATATTAATGTGTATTTAAATTCATGTATTAACAATTAATTCTTATGTACCAAATATAATATAAAAATGTTGCTCATTTGTAGTATTTCATCGCCACAAAAAATTTGAATCTTAAAAGTTGATTTGAGAGTATAATTTTCTTCTCTTAAGTTCATATCCTAAATTTTATTTTTTTTAATTCGTTTGAGACTCATCAAATTATCTCAACAACTTGGTATCTAATATTATTTTTACAGAATTTATAAAGAATTTCAAAATAACGTGCAATGACTTTGACTAGTACTCGTTAAATGTGCTTTATGTTTCTTTTGTGAAAGTTTTTTTTTATTATTATATATATAATTTCTTTTATTTTGTGAGTTAAATGTAATATTTTTATTATGGTATTAATTGTAATATTTTTTTAACGTATTAATAAATAAAAATTTTAGTTAATTAAAATAATTTTTAATTTTATCAATTTTGTAGTAATATAATTATAATTAAATAATTTTTGAAATAAATTAATTGTTAAAAATTTTATAAAAAATAAGGAAATAAAACACTGTTCATTTGGTTTAATATATGGTGTTATGAGTTGGAGATGACTTTTGTAAAATTGTGTAAAAATTACACCAATTTGATGCTATGGATTAGAGATGGCCTTATGGGTTAGATTGGTTTGACGGTGAACAATCGTATTTTCCTAGGACATTGGAAGAGGTGATGGGAGTAGAAGGGTTTTATCGTCAATGCATTTACATTGTGTAGGTTTATACTTGTGAATAGGTGTAATTATGGAAAAATAAATTTTGTCCATGATCGGCTTCGTTAAAAAAGTTGATAAAATCCATGTCAATATCAATAATTAATTTTAACTTTTATCAAAAATTACTTAAAAATCTAAATTTTAGCAAAATCAAAGAGGACTTTATAATTTACACCTTACTCAAACATTACTTAGTGCCAGTTTGATATGACTTTTGAGAAGTCAAAATGAGTTTTTAAGATCCAAAAGTTGATTTTGAATTCGTTTAGTTAATTTTATGAAAACGCTTCTTTTATTTAGAAAAGATTTTAGATGAAACAGATTAAGAGGGTGTTTGGTGGAGATTAAAATTAGATTTTTAGTAGATTGTGATAGAAATTTTTGAAATATGTGGATGAAAAGTTGTCGGACCCATGAAACATGTGGTTAATACTGATTATTTGACTTTGACTTGGATTAAAATCAGATTTTAATTCGGACCAAACATGGCATAAATATAGCTTCTTTAAAAGCACTTCCAAAATAGAAAACTCTTTGAAAAAATAGTTTTGTAAATAAAAATTAAGATAACTTTCTTATAAAGTTCTTTTACAAAAAGTAATAGCAAAAGCAAAAATCATGTCAATGAACTTATTTTGAAAGGCCTTTCCCTCTCACACAGACACTTACAAGATGAAGCAAATGTCAACACATTTGCACCAGGATTTTCCCTTTAGGGCCTGCTTGGGAGTTTTTTTTCACCAATTTTAATTAGCATCGTTTATGATGGGTTGAAAAATCGATGCTTGCTAATTTTTTGAACATCGATTTTGAATGGTTTAAAAATCACCAAAAATTGGTATATGTTAATTTTGACCGGTTCTCTCAACCCACTTAACGACGATTATAATTATTTCTTATATTCTTTTCTAATTTTGTCATTTATAAAATAATTATCTCGAACCAAGATTTTGTTCAAAACTAACTTCTAATAAAAATATATTAACTAAAAAAGTTATTTAAAACAAAAAAATTTGCATTATAATTAAAAATTACTTATAATTAAAATATTACTTATAAGATAAAAATTACTTTTATGTATAAAAATTTGTTTACAAAATAAAAATACTACTAATAACACAAAAATTTAGTTATAAAATATAAAAAGTTACTTATAAGTAAAAAATCACTTAAAAATTAGGTAAAAGTAAAAAAATTAACTTATAATTGTAAAGTTTATTTTTATATAAAAAATAGTAACTTAAATTTTTAATTAAGTATTAAATTTTTAAGTTAAATATTAAATTATATGTAAAAAAATTACATATAAGTGAAATATAATTTATGAGGAAAAAAATTCATGCAAGAAACTATAAATTGAAAATTTCACTAAATGACATGTACATAATTTTATTCTTTTAAAAAAATTTCAAAATCGGTGAATAATAAACTCTCAAGTATAGATTGGACTTGTTTCAAAAATCGCTACTAAAATTACTCAAAACCGTTCCACCAATACCACCTTAATCTTCGGTTTGGAGTCGTTTTGTTTCGCTGCAATCCGCCACCCAGTTCTCCACCATCAAAGAAATTGAAGAATTATTGTTAGCAGAAATAAACGAAAATGAAGAAGAGTACGAGCTTAAAGTAGACTGAGTTTCTGAAATTGTACCTTTAATGTTGGTGGAAGCATTTATGCACTGTTATAGACTTCGAGATTATTGAGTGCTAGCTAGCTAAGATATAAGTGACTTCTAATTTTATTTAAGCTTAGCTATGTTGTAATTATTCAATACAATTACGCTAAGAATAAGAATCACGTAGTTAATAGATAATTCGAAATTCATACACGCGGAAGACATTGTTATGTATGAATATTATCAGCTAGATCTTCATCTCCTTGCTCCTCACAAATAATCAGCCGTCAATAGGGCAAGCCAAAACCATATGGAGAGGAGATGGAACCTAGCCATTATATAGCAAATCATAAAATCGGCCAATTACCGATTCTAACCCTAATTAGGGTTTACATAATTCTGGCTCACATACTTAAAATTACTACATTATAAATAATAAAGCATGTAAGATGTACAACGGTCCAAGTGATCACTAACATATTGGTCCTAATCATAGTATCATTGCAAACTATACATCTAACCCGCAAAATTCGCAATCAAATGGAAGCCCACATAATAGAATTATTCTAACATTCTCCCACTTGGACAAACATTTGATTGCTATAGAATAGAACTTTTAACCTCCGGATCAGACTACATAGGTGGCCACACAAGTATAGCTGCAATGGCAACACCTTACACAATGTGATCCGGTCCAACAAGAATGTTAATATCGAACATGAAAGTCATTACATCAATCAAACGATGCAAGACCACTCCACAGCTACAAATGCCAACATCCTTATCGACATGGATCTACATCCTCCAACCAATGTGGTAGTATGCAGTATGAACTTAGCACCAAATGTGATAAAAAAAACTGTGTTAATTCATATCGATTCTCAAAATGCTTCTAATCGAAATGAAGCCACATGTCTCTAAAAGATACTCATCTTATATCTTTAATTGTCATATCTCGAGATCAAAATAATATCATAATAAAAGACATAAGTCAAATGCATGTTCAAAATAATTTATGGATAGAGAAAAATATATTTTTATTATTGAAAGGAGCTGTACCCAAAGAATATATATGTTGCCTTACATAAATATCTCCCACTAACCAAAAAATCAAAGGTTTCCACAATACCCATATTCGCAACATATGTCGTAAAAACTTTAGGAGCGAGTTCCTTAGTTAAAGGATCTACAATCATTGTCTCTGTATTAATATGCTCTATTTTCGTCTACCATTCATTGACTCTGTCTCTAACCACCAAATATTTGATGTCAATGATTCGATCCACTAGAACTTTTATTATTTCTTGAAAAGAACACTGCTGTACTGTTGTCACAATAAATAAAAGTGCTTGTAGAAATTACACCAAGATTGGTACCAAGATTCAACTTAAGTCTCACATATGATGGAGGTCTTAAATTCAAATCCTGATGAACGCGTCAGAAAGCCGTGAGGGGCAAAATGGGCCCAAACTCTCCCAAAGCGGACAGTACGTATGATATGATAACGGCTCTGGCGCGAGGTCGAGTCGTTACTTTTAACAACAATGAAACTTGTTGAACGTAAATAACATAGAAAACTGAAAAACAATCAATAACCATCGAATCTTTTTGCCCAAATCGCATCACCAGATGCTTTCGTTTAATCAACTACTGCAGAATACTTCAGCAATTTTCACTACTGAATATTTCCACGTGAACGCTATTGGCATGTACAAGCATATGTATCATTTTATTCCTAGAAACTTAGCCCAAGTTTAATGAAATTATACAAAATAGAATCATCAATTAAATACAAATGAACTAAAGTTGGTTCAATTAGAAAATGACTAACATGCTACAACTATTTCTCAGAAGCAATTGGCAACATGACAATTTCCATTCATAAACAATCATTTCAAATTCGAAGAGAGTTATTTATATTCCAATTCGGATGCCCTAATTATGTATAGTTATTAAATGAACAACAGTTCCCAAACTAGACTCGGATCACTAATATCAAAATCCACGAAATTCCCAAATGACTAATTTGAAACAGAAGTACTTCAAATTAGTCCAAAAACATAAAAATTCAACCTTCTTCAGGCAAGAAGGGAAAGTGATTTTTGCAGCCTGTGGATTAACGGATGCCTTCTCGACCACATCTTTTGTGACCTTCCTCCACTGCTTGCAAACGTGCACGCATGCAACAACGTTTTGGAGTTGTGGTTGCACGGCTCATGGTTGCACAACGACTCTCTTTCAACGTGGATGACAGGATGAGGGTTTCTGCTCACAACTCACTACCGTTGCGTATGTTTTCTTCTCACTGCAGTCTGTTGCTGCCTATGTTTTCTTTTGGGCCTGGTCATTTAAGGAAAAAAGGCCCCCATGCCACAGCCTGGAACTGGAATAAGTCCAAACTTCAAAAAAAAAAAAGAAACTTTACCTCGTCTCGTAGTCACCTGTCCGATCACCTTCTTCCTTCCACTGTTCCGGCGGATCCCAGCAAGCGCTGCCGCAACCCCTCGCCAGGTGCTGGGTCCGCCACTGGTGTCAGTGATGACTAATGGTATTAATGTCATTAATCCCGTCCTACTTATCAACGTATATGGATTTTATTAGGTACTGTAGATGATTTTTACATGATCATTTATTCATTTAAATTATTTTTATGATTATTCTTAAAATTATTTCCAAAATGATATTGTTTTAAAATCTCCAAATTATTTGAGTGACCTCAACGTTAGATATCTTATGAGTGAGAATAAGAATTTTTTGTTGTATTTTTTTAATATGAATTAATTACACTTTGCATTATTCAGGTTCATTTCTTCATATTTTTGCAAAGATTACTCATATTCAATGTGCTACAGATTTAATTACATGTAAACTTATGCCACATTTTTTCTGCATTTAATTTTTAATTTAATACACTTGCGAATGAAAAAAAAAATAAAAAATTAAGGCATTAAAGAGGATATTATTTTTCTATAATATTATTTTTCAAAAATTTGGTATTTTTCCATTTATTTTTTAAATTTTTTTATGATTGACATCTTGTTACTCTTTTTCTAATATTAATATAATTATATAAACTTTTAAGATTATATAATTATAGATTATAATTAAAGATAAGTGACAAGAACTCATAATATATTCGCATTGCAGTTTGGTAGCACGTAATATTCTTTCTATGCTATAATATGTTGGCGCGGAAGTCATTTGCGTGTCCAATAGAAGAGGTAGGATTAAAGGGTATAAAGGAATATACATTTAATGAAATTTAATTATGCAAGGTGTAAGTAGAGGTAGGTGAACAAGTATAAATGCACATAAAATTGTTCGGTTGTGCAGCAGCATCTTCACTGCCACAATGGACTGCAGAGAAAATTTAGAATCAGAGTTCAAAGAGTTAAAAGACACATTCAATTCTGGGATAACAAAACAAGAGTCATGGAGGAGGTCCCAACTCAAAGCTCGTCTCTCTTTGCTCGAGGAGAGAGAGGATGACATATTAAAGGCTCTTGAACAAGATTTAGGAAAACATCGAGTCGAAGCTTTTAGAGACGAGGTACGAAAATTTCCATGTAGAAACATATTCAGCTCAGAAATACTTGTTGCCACTAAATTTGGGTCGACTACATTAATGTTATATCTACCGTAAAGACAAAGAAAACTCACTATTCCATTCTAAAACTTTGCCAGCTTTATATACACAAATGCATTGAGTCTGATGCTCAATAGTACATGTATATTTTTTTTTTTTCTTTTCTGGCAATTTTCTATTTTCGCATAAAATGATAGATTTTATAATCATGTTACTCCAAAGAAAGCAAGATCTTCGAGAATCGAGACAGTGTCCACATCGTTAGTCTTTTTGTGCTACTGATTTTGTCATTTCCAACTTTTTATATTATTATTTTCATATCCCAATTATCTAGTCAAGCTTGTCTGCATGTAGGATGATAAGTGTATTTTATACACTTATTCGGGCTCCAAAATATTGATATTTCGTAATTCTTTTAATCGAATTATAGCCTAATTTATTATATAATGTGTTATTAGGTGAAACTCAATGAATGGAAGTGAAATTGAAAGAAAGAAGCGAAAAATGGCAAGATCCAAAGTTTGGGAGCTAAAGTGCAAATACTCAAAAGTTGTGTTGAAACTCACAATGAAGATTCGAGAATGCTTGGGGTCAAATGGATATAACTAAAGATCAAAAGGAGTGAAAATAATTCAATTTTCAACCACACAAGGATGTCCAGATTTTTAGTTGGAGATTGAGACTCATTTTTGGCCCAGTAAACGTTCGAATTGAAAAAGAGCTATTTCTATCAAAGTTGTATCCCTTTACGTTATCTTTCCAACGCATTTTGAATCGCTTTAATCGGACATCGTCGTGATACAAATACTGAACAAGACGCAGAATGACAGGCAGCAGAACTTTTACAGAAAGGCTGCCACCATAGCGCCTAAGCACTGTGCCGCACAAATAGGGTTTTTGCTTTTTGGGCCGCGAGAAGCCCATGAAATATTCCAAATTGGCCAAGAACGTGGAAGGAAGTATAAATAGACCTAAGGAGACACTAATAAAGGGGTTCCACACATTGAGAAAACAAAGATACAACATGAGATTGAGAGCACAATCCAAAGGAGGAAAACATCAAGGAATTCAATCTTTGAAACATTGATTGGAAAAAGAAGAAGAGGA
>CAIGRT010205751.1:0-19380 GCA_903798405.1 Fraxinus platypoda | reverse complement strand
TCTGCAAGTTTGAAACTTCAGTGACGTTTTGTTATTTTCAGGTAACTTGAGTGACCATTTGTGAAATTAACCCAATTCCAAATACATTGGACTCTTAGGTTGTGTTTGATAAGCCTAATTTTTCAAGAAAAATGGAAAATGAATTCCATTTCTTTGACTTGTTTAATTGACAAAATTTGTCATGAAATTGCATTTCCTTGCTCGTGCCACATCAACCAATTTTCCATGTTTTTAAGGAATTGACTATCTTGCCAAAGTGGTGGGAATCCATTTTCTTGGCAAAATGGAATTGCTTTATTTTTTTTAAAAAAAAAATTTAATTTTTTTTTTCAATTGAAAAAAATTCTAGATACAATGCTAAAAAAAATTATCACTTTTATTGACAATTTCCATGCAAAACGAAGTCATACGAATGGTATTCGGTATGGTAATTTTTTTAAATTTTTTTTTGACAATTGGAACAAATTCTAGACTTAATGGTAGAAAAAATTATCATTTTAATGGACAATTTCCATAAAAAATGAAGTCAAACAGACACCAAACTTTCAATATTTTTCAGGTGGAAAATTATATCAATTAAACGCAATTAATTACAATTCCCAGTAAAACAAATTATAGGCAATTCAATTCACTGAAATTTATTTTCTTTCCACCCATTTTTCATCTTCGCAATCAAACATACCCTTGGAAAAAAATAAATTCTGTGTACTTTTGAACGCAAGATAGCTCAGGAATGAGTTTGCTTATAAAATTATGATTACCTGAAATTGTCACTATTGGGTGCTAATGTGCACGTAATCATCACCGATTCTCCTTTTCTGTCATTGTGCCTTGCAAATAGCCGATAATACCTCACGAGTATGAGTCATGACTCATGCCTTGCTTGCATTTATTTTTGCCCTTTTGGTGGCACATATTCATTAGCTATCTTGAATTATTTCAATTTGCTCCTCATTCTTTCAGCCTTCTTCAATGTTAGTCCTCAAACTTCCATCTTGTCACTTTTGGTCATTGAACTTTTAATTTGTTCAATTTTGTTTATTCAATTTTTCCAAATTGGTCCCTAAACTCTTGATTTCGCCATTTTGGTTCCTAAACTTCTCCAAGTGTCCGTTCTAATCCCCTAAATTTATGAAATATGCCAATTAATATTTTTGTTCTCCCAACCAAGTCCTCATACTTTTCAGCAATCATGCAAATCCATCATTTTGTCCAAATTAAGCTCCAAATTACTGCATATTGCTCTATTTACCTTCGAATTCGAGATTTAGCCTACAAAATGCAAATACAACATAAACTGAGTAGAAATGCACTCACTTAATCAACAAAATTTAGGAACCTGGATCGTGTAAAACACGCTTATCATTACTTAATATCCATAATTACAACAAGAACAAGATGCCATGGGAGATGTATAAACGATTCGATCTTGGTTTAAAAAAATTAAGCATTTGTTTATTTTTCCTTGAAAATCAAAGTCACAAGAGGTTCAAGTAACATTGAAATGCCTGTTTGGTCCATTCATTGGAGGCTCACGTGCAACAAATCTAAAAGGTTTGAATATGGATTTGTTACAAATTAAAGGTCTCAAGACATAAGCAAACTACATTCTTCAACACGAAGGGCTGTTCGGATTAGTTGGCAGCTATTATATGTAGTTATAGACAGATGTAACGTGAAAGTCATTTCATAAAGATAGAAGAAAGAATGAACGAACTTACAGTTTCACAAACTGATAAAATACATGGTTAAGAGTTACAGTTCCTGGCCTGGCCAGAGCTAGACCTGTAAACAGACCACCCCATCACTCTCCCTTATATGCCTACTCCGAGCCACCAATCCAATTAAGATGGCAACATGGCAAAAATGCTTTTGATCCAAAGCTAAAGTGCCAAGATTTATTAAACAATAATTCGACAAAATGAAGAAGTTATAAGATTCATCATACAATATCGATCATGTTAAACAAAGTTCCCTTAGCAGGAAAAGGGAGTCATAGAAATTGGATTTTAGCTAGGAAGGCAGCAAAAACAGAGAGTTCCTATATTTCCCTTATTCGAGGGAGATTCGGAGTAAAACATATGGAACTTTATAAGCATGATCTCTTTAATTGAGCTGGATTGGAAATTAATTACAAAAGATTCTTCAACAAACATTCCAACAGGTGTTGGAGAAGAACATAGAAGTTTTATGACTGAATACTATAGAGTTCTACTTAGGACAAGATCAAGTTTCATCCTGCAAATTAACAATAGATGAACAAGGAAGCAACAGCTAAAAGAAGAAAAAAGAGCACGGTGAATCTGTAAAGATTTCACCTCCTAAATCTCCAAGCTGATACCGAGAGAAGGGGTCGATCTTGCCAGCCGATCACCACACAGCCATTTTCGTCCTTGATCTTATAACCATCACAATTATAACCTTGAAGCAATCTCTTTGCTTGCAACATAGTATAATAGCTCAAGGGAACATTAGCAAAACCAGCCAAATCAAATCTTTGAGCCCATTTTTCAAGCTTTTCATGTCTTTCCTTCCTCTCGGTTCCCTCACATGCAATAATATTCTTAATTTCCTCGCCTAACAACATCTTCTCCATCTTCAATCTCTCCAAAGATGCTCTTGGCAAAGCCGACTCCATACAATCAAATAATGCAGCATAAAAGTACAAAGACTCGGATATCCTCTCCATTAGGCTCTTCCCATTATGGTCAGAATCTTGTTCAGTCACCACCATGACCTTCGGATTCAAACTCCATAAAGTACTAAGAAAGTTATCAATATTTGCTGATGCTGTTGTACATAGTGGTGAAGAAGAAGCCGAATCTTGACTTGGACTATAAGCACTAACCATATCTTTTTCAAGCAATTCCCCTAAAGTACCGTGGTTCATTTGTACCACCCTTCGTAAATGAACTCCAAAATCACTCGTTGGCATGGACGGGGACTTTTTCTTGAGTTCATTATCGCACGCCAAGAGGGAATGCAACTGCATAATGGAACTAATTGCTAGAGCCTCCCCAGTTTTGACCCGCAATTTTTCCACATCCAGATTTTCTAGTTTGCTTATAATGGGATTAAACTGAAACGGGATATCCAGCTTTTCGGCTTCCTCGACCAATACATGAGCCATTTGTTCCAAAACCTCCTTTTGCTGATGGATTCCCGTTATTCTCAAGTGAGGCGGACCTTCAGGCCGAGCACTCAAATCTTGAATGAGTGCACGCCATTGTGCAGGTTCCGTTGCATTTAAATCAATAACATGAACCATTTTTTCTCCTTCCATGGCTTCAATAATAGCTTGGTTAGTGATCACAAAAGCCACCTTCATAAACGGCAAAAACTCAAAAAACATTTTCCTCACAAGAATTTCTTCTGCAACAATCGAAATCCTAGTGGAACGAGATGCTTTGTAAATACCGGGCCAAGTTCTAAGGATCCTATCAGCAAGAGCCTCTGAAAAATACGAAGCGAGTCGCTGCATCGTATCACCACCAGGAGTAGCAAGATTGGAAATTTGATCGAGGGCTATATTTGCATGATCAAGGCTGCCTGTAGCCACATGATTTGCACAAGTGACTAACAAATGTATTAAATATAGCCCCCTCTCCTCAGGTTTAAGCTCCTTAAGCCATGGATGTGGTGACATAAAACCAGGTGAATGGGACATCATCGGAAACATTTGATGTGGTGACGAGGTTACAGATGATGATCCATCTTCTTGAAACATCGGTTCGTACAAATAATTCTATAATTAACAACAAAAAATCGTTATATGTTAATTAAGTGCCTCGAAAAAATTCACAAAATACACAAAATTCACAAGACCAAACAATTTTTATCCATATACTGCAACATTAATCAAAACATAAAACAGAGTAAAAAAAAAAAAACAGGCAACAACTCACCAACACAGGTCGAGATTTCTAAAATCCTTTCTGGGTTTTTCAATTCATAAATAAAAACCACAAAGCCCCAAGAAAAATCCCACCGTCTCCTCAAAACACTCCGGTTTTTCTATAGAGTTATATATTAGAGAAAGAAAGGTTAGGTGCAATTTCAAGGCTGAGAAACGGGAATTTTAAGTTTCGAAAGAATTGATTCAAGAAAACAACGTTGTGTTGTCGACAATGCGTGAGGGGTTAGCTTTTGTCGTGACTGATTTGTTGTCGTTTTACATGTCGAGGAATATGGAATTTGTGTGAAGCAGTGCTCCTTTGCACTTTTTCTTCCCTGATAAAGTCATGTTTCTTGATGACTGTTCTCATAGGAATTCACTTTTGTCATTTTCTCTCCAAGGCAAAAAATGATATGGAGAATTACTAGGGAATGTAAAGTATAAAATATTAATTTATCCTTATTAGCATTTATCGTGTATTTGATACGTTGAACTCGATAGGAATAAACATGATTACGAAAAAAAGAATCACGTTATTCATATCATTTCACGTGCAAATACCTCGTCACTTGATATTATAGCAGTACAAACCTCGTGTTGGTGAGAAAAGTTGAACTTTCCTTTTAGGACATCGTTTATTTCGTCGATGGATAGAGTGATAAACAATATTTACGTATCTTCATCGTTTTTGAAGAATCAAATATAAAATATGTATTTTATGTGATGTTTAATATGTTGAATTCATATGACTTAACATGATTAAAAAAGATTTCACGAAACTCGAGTGTGGTAGAAAGAATGTGAATATTCACGTTAAGATTAAAAATTGACTAGAACACCGCATCCAATGAACTATGCTCACTAGAGGATTGGTAGAGGGTGAGTAGAATTGTTAGATTTGAGACATCTTGTTAAGAGTAATGCTATTTAGTCTCACTGTGGTTACAATTTCAGTTTAGGTGACGTTAATGTGACATTAAATGATATGTAAAATTAAATAAGTCATTTAATTTCACCTTTCACTTAACCAATCATTTAGAGTTACATAGACTGGGGTTACAACCCCACTGAAGATGAATAACATTATTCTCTTGTTAAACTTATATGATGTCCAATCTAACACGTCAAATTTATTTTTAAAAACTTTTGTGATATCCTCGGTTGATATTATGGAGTAGAACAGTGTTAAATAAAAAATTATTTGTGGAATTACATTTTAAATCTCTTCACTTTGTTTGGTTTGGGGATAATGAAAGAGAAAACAAGAAAATAGAATGCAAAGTTGTGTTTCAATCAAGTTCCCTCATTTTTTTTCCTTCATTCCTCTCATAATTTCCTAATTTCTTTTTCTTTCAAAACCTAGACTTTTTGTTCGAATTGCTCTTTTGAGTCGCAACAAAATCATCTTGAAATTGCTTTTGCACTTTTAGCCCATGTTTGGTTTAGTTAAAAATCAATTTTTTAATAAATTTTGATAAAAAAAAATAATAAAATATATAATTAAGAAGTTAATAAAACTTATGAATATCATAATATAGGTGGTTGAAATAAAATTAAAAATGGGCGTACATGAATTTAGCCCATGTGACACACATTCTTTCAAAACTCATTTTTAACCACACATTTTTTAGAGGGTGCTTGGAAAATTGAAATGTGTGGTTGAAAAGATGTGGGACGCATGAAAGATGTGGTTAATATTGATTGTTTGACTTTGACTTAAATTAAAATCAGATTTTAATTCGACCCAAACATGGACTTAATAAAATAATATTTTTCATCAAATAAATATTTTTTTCTTACTTTTTAATCACATATTTTCCATCATATAACTATTTAAAATACATTTTTTGCTCAATAATATTCATCAAACACCCCCTTAAAAGTAATCTTAAAAATGTCACATCATAATACAATAGTTGCTTACTATTTTTGTTCTCTAATTGCTTTGCCAGCAAATTGGTCTAAAATGGCCATATGGGTATTGTCATGACGTATGGTGGACGGGAGAATCAAAGGTGGGCTGCTTAAAGACTTTTAATATTCTTGAAGAATCAATCACAAAGTGCCAAAAACATGTCCTAACAAAGACAAATGAATCAGTTTTGTCCCCTAATGTCTTTCAAGTGTGGGAAATGCAAGAAATTCTCCCATATACTTCCAAATTTTGGTTTCCTTTTCTACTGCAAAACCAAAGACATTTAATTTGGTATTATCTTCTCCTTTGAAGAATAAGAGGAAGTGGTTAACAACCCTCCAAAATTTGGCATCACATATCTCATCCACATCTATCTCCACTTGTTAAGAGTCCTTGGTAGGTGTAACTCCTTTAAGAATTTAATATTCAGGGCAATAAATATTTGACTTGTCATATACGGATGCAATAGGCTTGGGTAGCTCGTCGACCCCATGAAGGCACAAGACTAGGGTCTAGTCGAGTCGGATCGATTCGGTCCATTGTCTTTCCTACAGATATATGGTATTGATTTGAAAATTTATGTTTTGAAAATATGTTCGGACATTGATACAAGAATAGTAAACGGGTTGAATGTCGAACCAAAAGTTTTTCCATGAACCAACTTGCTTTGTTGCAAACTAGTCGTTTTTGGCTTTATGTTTAAAGCGATTTTAATGGGTTCTAAATTTTCGAGTTTTGGTGTATAACTAGTTAAATTTCAATTTTTAACGGGAATTAATCTAGAAGATGTAATTTTGTAAAGGGTCCAATACAGATCAAATTAGATCAATAAATAAACAAATTAAAGTAATTTTTAATTTTTATTTTTTTCATGACTAGTCAGGTTTTGGGGTTGAAATCTTAGGTGATTTTAACAGGTTTCAAATGTTAGATTTTGTACCTATAACTAGACCGGTCCCTTTTTTCGGGTCAAACCAACCGATTAAGTATAGTTCAACTTTGATGACATTAAATGAAAATATGATAAATCAAATTATGGTCAATAGATATTGCCATCTGTATGAATTCGCAAGACACTTACGAATAAGAGTCAAGTCACAAAAGTAGAGATAGTGGTCGATGTTATTCTAATATTTAGGTTATCTACTATTCAGATATTGAATAAATTGACATAGTATTAAAGAAGAAGAAGAAGTGAAACGAGCAATTGTTATTGATGAATGATTAGGGCCATTAGGCCTTTCTATAGTTTCGCTAGGTAAAGCCATATCCATGTAAAGTGAGATCTTTTTTCAAGATTTGTAGGCATATCATGCCCTGATTGCTAGTAAGAAGTGTTATGCGTCAGGCTCACTTGTGACGTGTGTTTGATTGTCGAGATGAGAACTCTCATATTGTACTAAGCTTACATATATACAACTCATAGATGCTAATCTAGTCGATCTCACTCTAGCAGAGTGGAAAATAGAGATTTCACAGCAAATTCATTATTGTTCTTGTTAAACCAATCCCACATCGATTTTTGGAAACAACAAAGTTAAAGAATCTCAAATATGAAACAAGCGGGCCAATAGAGGAGGCCCAATAGGTAGCTTGTAACTCAGGCTTCCGAGAGTTGCCCATGCGTTTCACTACAGCATAGGCCTGGTGGAGTCCATTGTTTTCAAAACAATTTGAGCCCAATACGATAGCCAGTAAGTAATTTTTCGAGTATATTTTGTTGGAAAATGGTTCGAGAAGCCAGAGGAACAACACTGGATGTGACATAAAATTTCATATGGTGTCAAGCCCCTGCTTGACAATCATTATGTGAGAAAAATAGAGTTTTAAATAGTGATTTTTAGGAGAATGTTTTGTTGAAACGTAGAAAAAAATTCATGTAAAATATTTTATTGTATGAATGTGTAATTAAAAATGACCACGTAAAAAAAAGGTTCGAAAATAATGATTGTCAAATGGGTCAAATAAACTCACTGACCCCCGTTTGAGCCTATTATTCTCAAAATTCATTTTTTCAACACTTATTTTTAACCGCACATTCTCTCCTATAACAATTTTACACGTAAATCTNAAAAAAATTCATGTAAAATATTTTATTGTATGAATGTGTAATTAAAAATGACCACGTAAAAAAAAGGTTCGAAAATAATGATTGTCAAATGGGTCAAATAAACTCACTGACCCCCGTTTGAGCCTATTATTCTCAAAATTCATTTTTTCAACACTTATTTTTAACCGCACATTCTCTCCTATAACAATTTTACACGTAAATCTAAAACTTTTCCTTATTTTTATTCACACATTTTTCAATATTTTAATATTCCAAAATGCATTTTCTTGATAAAACGGACCCAAACATGGGCTAAGATTGTTTTTCTCAACCTCTTTTATAAAAAAGGAGAATTGAAAAATTGGTTTACATATTTGGAAAATCAGCTCGCGAAGGAAAAGTAACTCTCCCGCTGATGCTTCCCGGGGCCGAAGTACCCACATCAAAGATCTTCAAGTAATGTCACAGGAATACCGGACCCAAACTCGTCTGGAATTCTTGGACCACCACCTTTGGATAGTAGACATACCAGTAATGGGAGGCGGGCCTTACAGGATGCAACAGGCTGGCTTTAACTTTACTCCAAGACAAGGTTTCTCATCTGGTGTCGTGTAGTTATTTGGAATGTTTGTGATTGGTCCACGACTAGCTGAGTCTAGAAGAATGCCAGTCCATTCTTATCAGTGACTTTGGCTACTCCGAGGATCACCGCTCACTGAACCTTTTTGCCATAAAATTTTATGTAGAATCCGTTTCCAGAGGTTAGGTGACATGATGCCCCTTGGATACCAGACTGCATTCAAATTAATGGGTTGATGAAGAGAAATTTTGAAGATCTCTTGATGCCAGGAGGTGGTAACATGAAGAGTGCTATGTGAAAATGTTTCTACAAAACAATTCTTTTTACTTTTTTTTTGTTTTCATATATAAATTATGTCACTAAGAGCCTGTTTGATTTTCATTAATTGGAAAAAAATAAGTTTTGAATAGTATTTTTAGGAGAATGTATGTTTAAAAGTATGGAAATTTTTTTGATATACGTGTAGAATATTTTATTGATTGAATGTTTGGATGAAAATGATCATATAGTAAATTATAAAATAAATTAATGGGTGTCAAACATGCACTAAAGTTCTTTAAAGTATATAGTGAATCGTCAAAAAGAATGCTCACACCTTGCAAGAAGACAT
Organism: Fraxinus platypoda; assembly: GCA_903798405.1. Taxonomy (NCBI): domain Eukaryota; kingdom Viridiplantae; phylum Streptophyta; class Magnoliopsida; order Lamiales; family Oleaceae; genus Fraxinus; species Fraxinus platypoda. The sequence goes on along the minus strand of CAIGRT010205751.1, from coordinate 10,330 downwards.
TTGTACGGTACCACATTCGTAAAGTGTACATGATACAATTTTGCTTATTCATAAAGCGTACATGATACAATTCAAGTGATCCTACTGGTAGTTTTTTCTTGGATTCTTTGTGACGACATCCCTTATAGAATTCAATTTTGTTCACCTTGACATTGTATTGTTCGGTCACTCTGAGAGGAAGGGATTGTTTTGAATCGATTAGATCTAACTCGTCGTCCTTGTCGTGCAGAAATATTATATGAAGCATACAAGGTAGCAAGGTAAATAGAAATTATATTTTTTGGCATTCACCATCGTTATTTGGGTAGATATTGTACCTCTTGAACGTCCAAGTTTCTAGTGTGTGAGGATAATTTTCTTGACATTGAGGATATAGTATATGTTTTATTTTTTGTGTTTACACTTTTTTTTTTTCAAGTAAAGTGCTAACTATTGCTCTCTACTGTGCAAGGCTTCAGAATGAAGTGGGACATAGGAGAACCCCATCATTACCTCAAAATTTTGGGGGTGAAATGGCTATTTGTAAAGATACAAACAAATTGATGAAAGAAAGATTGAAAAATAAATTGTGTGGCTTTGGTTTGTATAGATGAGGGTGTGGTTGAAAAACCCTTTATCACTTTATCTTTTATAGGTTGGTTCTCAACCTCATGCTTCATTAAAACTTTTTCTATGGTGTGTAATTAAGCATGAAATATTTCCACTAAAATTTCATGTACAAGTCCTTTTATTTTCAAACATATTCTAAAGTTTCCATGAATGCCTTTACCTATACAAAGTATTTTTCAATTGTGTCCTTGGATAACCATCATTTTGAAAGTCATGGAAAATAATTTCAATCCTTTATTTTCTTACCATTTGATGGATACTAGAAATTATTCCGACATATTAAACCCATGTTTAGTAGAAATTAAAATCAAAAGTTTAATATAAGACAAAGTCAATAATTAATTTTCAACCATACATTTCATCTACTTTTATCAAAAAACTGAATTTAATCCCCACCAAACAAGGACTAAGTGATTTAAAATTGTGTGTTTAAGTAATTAACTTTTGGTACAATCACGTTGTACTAGCCAAATCAAGCAAGTAAAAAATTGTCGATTCTTAATTCTGAACAATTTAGGTATATTTAACTAATGTATGGTTATAATTGTGGTCTAAAGACCAAAAAAAGTAATGGCTATCGATTCTTAATCTAGGACAATAGGTCATGTCTAAGTAACAAATTAGAGCGGGGATCGTAGTCTACAAACTTTCCTTTTGATAAGACGTTTACGTGTTCACTCATGTAATTTATTTTATTTTTTAAAATAGCATCGCATATAACTAGAAATTACACACAAACTTAAAAATTAAAATAACATATATTAGAGTTGAAATTCTTCATCGGTACCTAATGGCATACTATAGCAGAGTATGGGGGTCAAATGAAATATGAATAAATCAGTGGCACCAATGCAAGTTAAGATATTTTATTGCAATTTTTTTTTATATAATTTTATTAGAGTAATGTTGTTTGCAGTCGTTCAGTATTATCGTTGCCATACATGACATACATGTAGCGGCTATTAATTATGAATCACAGGATTCACATAGATGCACTCTTATCTGCCACGTAAGAGATTGAGATGGGACCCACATAGAGAGATTGGTCACCCGCGCTCTTATAAAAAATTGTACATTTCCTATTGGCCTTTTCATCTTTCTCATTTTTTCATTTCTTAAGAAGAAGAGCGCTGGGAAAGTCGCAGTTTCAACATATTCCACAAAAGGTAAAATTGCTATTCTGAAATTATATGCTTTTCTTGAAATTATGTTCGTTCATTTAGTATTACATGCACCATACATGCATGTTGAGTCTCTTAAGTCTTGAAAGTTGAAACTCCACAAGTATTAGCACAAGTTTACGTTCTTTATTTTCTGCGGGGTGGGGTAGGGTGGGGTGTGGCTGATTCTTGATTTTATGCATATTTTAGTTTTTTTTTTTCCCCAGGTTTTTGTGTTTATTGGTGTATGTATATATTTTGTCTGGATGTGTAGAATTTTTATGTTAGGCAGTAGGATTTGGCCAATTCAGTTTGCTTGAATGGCAGCACTCTAGGAAATGATGGTTTATTTTATGATTTTATGATGTTTGGAGTAAGAAAAATTGAATATATAGTTTGTGAACTGAACAGATTCAATTTTTCTTTAATTTCTAGTGGTGAATGGAATAGCTGTTGTAAAGATAAATTGACTAAGATAGTATTATGCATTTGTAGATGCAAACCGTTGACGCAATTCGTCGAATTACTAAAGAGGGAACAAACTTATTTGTTTAAATTTGGCTTAATTGATATCTGAACAATTTTCATAGATGAACGAACTTGACGACCTTTGACTCCTTGGATACCATGTTGAACCGTCTCATCATCTCTCATAAGGGCGTGTTTGAAGACTAAATTTAGATAACATGTACTCTAATTAAGGTTTTAAATAATATGATTTAAACATACCAATTCAATTCCTGTTAATAAGCTTTTTTTCTTTTTTAGTTGGTTTGCTCTCTCTCTATATATAAGAGAACAGATAGTGTATAAGAGAAGAAACGATTGGTTCGTACTTGTTTCTCTATATAGTAAATTATTGACTTCTGAGGGTGCAATTTTCTAGGATTTTGCTTATAATGCAATTGAATTTTTGTTGAATTCCTCCTGTAAAGCTTCAAGGGGAGGAAGATGGATTATGTTTATGGACCAGGAAGGAACCACCTCTTTGTTCCGGGACCTGTCAATATCCCTGAACAGGTCATTCGTGCAATGAACAGAAACAATGAGGATTATCGTTCTCCAGCCATTCCAGCACTTACAAAAACTCTTCTTGAGGATGTCAAGAAGATTTTCAAGACTACCTCTGGAACCCCTTTTTTGATTCCAACCACAGGTACTATATTTGATCAACCATTTTGGGTTGTTATAGACTCACGTGGTGATATGTTTGGTAGGAAGGATTGGATAGCACTGAATAGTATTGAAGGGGAAAAAGAAGTTAAAATATCGTTCATTATACTGTCCAGTACTAAGTACCTAAAATACACACCAAGTTTGTTTACAGTGATTCTCATACTCTCTCGATGTTTGTATACTTTAAAAGAATGCATTTTACATGTGGGTCCTGTTTAGAGAAGTTATAGCTTTATATGTGGTGATTCATTAATGCCTTTCCATGGATTGAACACTTGTTGCTCTGTTATTTTAGGACATAGTTTCTTCTTACATTAATTGGTAACTAAGTTTCTTCTTACATTAATTGCTAAGGACAGGAACTGGTGCATGGGAAAGTGCACTTACAAATACATTGTCTCCTGGTGATCGAATTGTATCGTTCTTGATTGGCCAATTCAGTTTGCTCTGGATTGATCAACAGCAACGCCTTAACTTCAACGTTGATGTTGTTGAAAGTGACTGGGGTCAAGGGGCAAATCTTGATGTTTTGGCCTCGAAGATAGCAGAAGATAAAGCACATACCATTAAGGCCATTTGCATTGTGCACAATGAGACAGCGACTGGAGTGACCAACAACTTGGCCACTGTGAGAAAGATACTCGGTGAGCATACATTCTAATTGCATAGGAATTATTCTTATTCTGCTAAATGTGGATGAATTTATGAGGTGTTAATCTATTTTGTGAATGACTTTCAGATCACTATCAGCACCCAGCACTCTTTCTGGTTGATGGGGTATCCTCCATCTGTGCACTTGATTTCCGCATGGATGAATGGGGTATTGATGTGGCGCTCACGGGTTCACAGAAAGCTCTTTCTCTTCCAACTGGGATGGGACTCATCTGCGCGAGTCCCAAGGCTCTAGAAGCCACTAAAACTGCAAAATCAGTTAGAGTTTTCTTTGACTGGAACGATTACTTGAAGTTTTATAAGTTGGGAACATATTGGCCATACACCCCTTCCATCCAGCTTCTGTATGGGCTAAAGGCAGCTTTGGACCTCATTTTTGAGGAAGGTCTTGACAATGTAATTGCAAGGCACGGCCGACTTGCCAAAGCAACAAGGTAACCTTTTTCCTTTTATGGACAAAAAAGGTTTTTGATTCTCATAATTGTTAATATGTGGATTGTATTGCGAATCATTTTCAGGTGTTCCCATACACATGAATCATGATTAAGTGTTTCTCTAAATATATTAGAGTATATCTGTTCAACGCTATCTATTTTGTCAAACTTGCTTGCTGTCTCTATTTAGTTAGACTGTTAGAACAAGATTATTCATATCCTGACTCATTATTTAAGGTTTCTACTGATGTTTTGCACGGAAAATGCAGACTTGCAGTCGAGGCATGGGGTTTGAAGAACTGCACCCAAAAGGAGGAATGGTTCAGTGACACAGTCACTGCTATAGTGGTTCCACCATACATTGACAGCTCTGAAATTGTTAGAAGGGCATGGAAGCGATACAACTTAAGCTTAGGTCTTGGGCTTAACAAAGTAGCTGGAAAGGTTTTCAGAATAGGGCATCTTGGAAACCTCAACGAGGTATTACATGTTTTTATGTTGGTATTTTTGAATATTTACAGACATTTTTGCAAGGTTGTCTTTTACTACATCCCAAATTGTGACAGTTGAATCTTAGGACAAAACATTTAAACCATGCTTGGTAAGGTGAACTTAACAACACTTTACATTGTTAGGGATGATAAGAAGGATAAAATCTAATCCGTTATGCTATTGAGAAACTATCTAATACTGTGTACCAAACATGCCTTGCTCTTTACTGTAATGAATCTTATTATCAATGTTCTAGGATCAAATCCAAATTTCCATTCTCAGTAACATTTGTTCTTAATGAGCTATATATATTTTCCTACGGGAAGCGCTAGAATCTGTAAACTCGAAAGCATTTTATGACAGGCAAAATTTCATTCTCTTTTCGTCATTTTCCCAAAAATATAATATCTGCTCACATGTAAACGATGATTATTCCTGCAGTTACAACTACTAGGCTGTCTTGCCGGAGTGGAGATGGTACTTAAGGATGTTGGTTACCCCGTGAAGCTTGGTAGTGGTGTTGCAGCTGCTTCTGCATACTTATCCAACGCCACTCCCTTAATTCCTTCGAGGATTTGATTCAAGAATTTAAACCTGTTACTATTTCTCTTCTTCTCATATGGTTCTACTGTAAAAATTGCACAATCCCCCTCTCTTTGGCACTTAAGGCTTTGAATTTCCATCAGTGTTGTTCATGGACCTTTTATATCTAAATCTTTAAATACAGCATTGGTTTTTCTTCCTCCTGTGCTCCTCTGATTTTTAGAAATGACTCATATATCAAACATGATAGAAACACCAAGCTTATAAGAAGTCTTAAGTTGAGTCGAGTCGAATCGAGTCGAGCTGACTTCTAAAACCACTTGGGTGGGTTGAGTAGCCTGAAGTCGAGTCGCATGGTTTAGAATTTTTGAAGAAAGACCACTAATCTTTTAGTACCTATACCTAATAAAGGTCGAGTTAATTTGTTCATCATATTTTCTGCATTATCCACTAATCTTTTAGTACCTATACCTGATAAAGGTCGAGTTAATTTGTTCATCACATTTTCTGAATTATCCACACTCCGTTTAGAAAGAACCCAATTGATAATATATCTATGATTATTGATTCCTGTTCAAGTGTCCAACTTTAAGAAATTGCTGCGTGGATCACATTTCTCGACAAGCCAACTTGACCATGGATTGACTCGCATGAGTTGGTTTACGGACTTGTAATTGGTGAGTGAAATGTAATTTTCACCAAAAAAAAAAAAAAAAAATTGCAAGCTAAGCCCACATTTGTTGAAGCGAGCTAGCTCGTGCTCAGCTTGTCCTACGCGCGAGTGCAAGCTGGCTTGCTTGGTGGGCCAAGCCAAGCCTAAACGGTAGGCAAATGTAACGGTTTGATTTAACCATTCAACACCTTTATATTTTGTACATCTAGAAAATTTCGAGTGTACATCTCACAAATTTTGAAGAAAAACATGATAATATTTAATACAATCTTATAAAGAAGAAAAACAATATTTCTAAAATATAACGTGTTATAAACTATATAAGGGTACACCGTACACTGATCATTAATTAATTTAAACATATATATTTTTAATTTTTATGACTTTATTTTATTTTACAACTAATTATCGGTTTTATTGACGATTTGAAGACCGTCCCTCCTATCTTTGCTCAATTTTGCCTTGGTATTCCACAAAATTCTGACAGTTAACTATGATTATACTTTTCAATCACTCTCAGAATTGTCGAGTCATCAATGCTTGATCCACGTTCAATCTTATTTAATGGATAAGTTTGTATGATTGTATGGATAAGCTTCCAATTGTTTGAAGATTATTGCTCACAAGTTATGCTAGAAAAACAGGGAATAATGACAGGGTTTTTTTGACAGACACAGTTGGAAGGAATTCATTGGAAGATGGAAATTTTTAAAATAAAACAGGCGAATCAGAATCTACCACGTCACGTTGGTTTCCAATCCCTGTCAACAAAGCCTGTTTGAGTGGCTTTACTCATAAAATCTGTTGTCTGAAGCATCTTCATTGTTTTCTCCGAAACGTGTCCACCTCCAGTTTCGCCGCGTCAGCCATTGATTTCTCTCTCAAGATTCATCACAATCCCAGTTTTGCAAGCAAATCTAATTCCCTTGAATAAATAGCTTCAAATTTCTTCAATTTTTGATGATATCCCAAAATGAATGCCACTCGAGAAATTCTTGATTCTGATAACCTTTTTGATCGTCTACCAGATGATACTGCGTTATCAATCTTCAGCAAATTAGGAGATGCAAAATCCCTTTGTATTTCCCTGTCTGTTTGTAAGCGTTTTCGTTCTATAAATCTTGAAATTGACCAAATTTTTCTTTCCATTCCTCGTAAAAGAACACTTGTAAGAGACTGTGAGACTCCCACAAGTTTCTTGAAGAATCTTGTTTTTAGAATTTTGATAAAACCCGTCCAATTTATTTCTCAAAGAATCAAATTCGAAAAAAATGAGAATGATGATGAGGATTATTGTCCTTACTATCCTCCAAGTGAAGTTCTGAAGTCTTTTCAAGAAATTCGGGTACTTCATCTTAGACTGCCATGTCATGGAAGTGAAAAACTGGGTTAAAAAGCTGGTAAGAAGAGTAATTCAACTTTCTTGAAATGGAAAGCAGAATTTGGGAGCCAACTACATAATTGTGTGATTTTAGGAGCTAAATCTTGGATTGAGAAACCCGAAAATGGGGATAGTTTGCTCGAATCAGACACGGAATCTTCTGTAATTGATGATCATGAGCTGAAGTTGAGGATTCTGTGGACAATTTCATGTTTGATGGCAGCATCAGCCAGACATTATTTGATACAAGAAATAGTTAAGGAACGTGAAATGATCGAGAAAATTGAGGTGTCAGATGAAAGTGAACAGGGGAGGCTTTGTATGAACGAGGAACAAATTGAAGAGCTGAGTTCAAATGCAAAAGATTCATTTTTGAAGTATAGGAGCAGAGTGCCTGCTTTGAGAATGAAAATGTGGTACATGAAAAAGTTGGAGTTGCCGGAATCAGGGGAGGTTCTGGAGGGGGCGACGCTGGTGGTGGTAAAGCCGGTTGGTGGTGGAGGAGATTATATAGATGGTGGAAGTGGTGGTGATTTGGTGGCTGAGGCTTTTGATGGGGCAGAGGAAGTGGCGGTGCTTGGTGAAGTTGTGAAGAAATTGATGGGGGCTAAATGTTATACTTTAGAAATGAATTCGTTTTGATTTTTCTTTAGTCGGTTCATTTTTAGTCAGCTTTTACCTTTTCCTCTGTAAATTTCTTATTGAAATGTATGTTTATATCAAAATTAAGTTAAGTCTAATCATGAATATACAAACAGGAGCTCGAAAATAAAGAATGCTATACAAAATGACCAGTTCTTAAATCAGCTAACGACGTTCTATCGTCGTGCAACAAATCCCGACTATGTTTTGAGAATTCTTAAATGAGCAGCAGATGCTAGCGGTGTAAAGAAATACTCTCCTATTACTGTATTGACTTAAAAATCGCGTTGCGAAAATCTTATCTGTATCTCCTTCATTACATCGGTTAGAAAAGGTCGGTTTCCTATGCTGATATGTGTAGTTCTACACGAAAAGCTCTTGGTTTCTTGAGCAAGCTTCTTCAGAGTAGTCCTCGTCTTCCACTCTTCCTCCTCTTCATGCCTCAAACACTCCATTTCCACTGCATAAGCCAGCTGATAATGAACACACAGATTTGAAGTGGTTCACCCTCAACGTGAGAGTATGCCCATTCTCCAGTCACTACTGCAAATTTCTCTCGATAATGAGGGAAGAGATATACAAGGTTTTTGCAACCTCTCTATTCTTTTCTCACAATACACCTCAGATTCTTTTATATAACGTGGGAAACTAGGACGGCCTAATATAGAATATGAATGCCTTATATATTCCTAAAAATAGGTCAAACTGCAGTTGAGGGGACAAGTGAACACTATCCAACAGAGTTGAGTATAAACAATTTTTACTGATAGCGAGTAAAACCATTTTTTGGTGATTGTTGAAAAACAGAAATTGTAAATTACTGACTTAGAGCAGGCCAAACAGCCATCTATACCCTGCCTGACTATATGGTTTTTAATGATGGTGTATGAAAGCTTAAACAATTAAATAGGCCCTAAAGCTTATTTTCTTGTTCTGGAATTGATCTCAACCATAATTAAGGTTTTCTTGCTACATCAGCAGTTGGAAGTTTTTATCATGTCCATTGGGGGCAGAAGATCAGGCCCGTTACTTGTTCAGCTAGATCAGGCAAGTGAATGAATAATACAGACAGTCACTTTCAAACACACCGTAAGTGAATTGGTACTACCTTAAACATGATAACACTGGCAATGATGGTAAGTGTAGTAAACATGACATAATATATTGGGGAAACAATTGCTACATTGAAGGTATCCAGAGCCTGAGTATCAAAGAGACGTTAATATACTGAAATTATTGCTTTAAAATTTGATAAATTGCTCGTAAATAATGGATAAAACATTGGTCAAATCGGCCAGCTAATCTGAAAATATGCTAGGAAGTGGAGTGTCGATTTGTGATTGAAATTGTCGAGTCGAGATATCCACCAGAAAGGTAACTTTTCTTAAACTGCGAAAGTCTATATCTATTAAAAACATTCCGAATGTAAAACAACTCTGCTAAGGTGTAAGCAATAATGTGGAATGAAGTTTGAGTCTGGTCCGGAAAGATGTATGCTACATGGAAACAAGAAAAAGAACATGCTCCATTGAATTTTGAAATATATTATAGCATCATCGGAAATTTACCGAGTGAACCTATCAGTGAACAAATGCCTATGAAAACAAGTACATTTGAGTGGCCACATTGAGGTGCAAAATAGAAGACGAGAATAATCACCAAACTGATCACTGATCCTACATATAGCAGAAAGGCTGAAATTGAAGAGGTTAAATGCAGCTAGACAAAAAAATAATAATAACATTATCAGCATGTTTTGAGCATAGTATTGGACATTGGACGATACAGGAAAGTAAAATGGACAAGATTTTTAACTTATTTTTCGTTCTTAATACAATGCTATCTAGTTCACTTATCAAACAAGCCATAAAAAAAAAATTCTCACCTGGCTGTGTTGCCATAGTCCATATTTCCTGAACAGAAGAGATGGGCTGCTTGCGTGGTGGTGGATAACAATTATGATAGAGCCAACAACACACATGACACAGCCCAATATCCATGGCCAGTGTAGCTTCTCCTTCAATATAAAGTGAGCTAGTACCGCACTATCAGTTAAAACGTGAAAACCAATCCAAATGAAACAATTAGAAGAAATTTTTTGATATTACTACAATAAAATATGTAAACATGTTTGGTACATAGTACTAGACAAGACTGAAAGGTTTTATAAATAAGATTTTACCTTCTTTGTCTTTTGTCCACTGGTATCCAATCTTCTTCACTAAGGTACCATATGACCAAAGTACCTGATAATGATGCTCAATGCACCAAAAGGCGTGACAAGCACTGCAGGGGCAAATGCATATGCAACAAAATTTGCAACTTCACCAACGATCACTATGTAAGAAGCCGAAGAACAAACAAAATTATGAAGGGAGCCAGTGGAACATAGAACAGACAAAATATCCATTGTAGATAAAATCTGACATCTCGTTTTGCAAATGCACTAAACTAGCAGCTTCACAAACAATAAAGCCATATGGAGTACCCCCCAACACCTACAAAACTCAATACAACATATCCATTATTAAAAAAAGAAAAAAAAAAA